>WAAD01011207.1:47317-61063 GCA_013389945.1 Fregata magnificens | reverse complement strand
TTGAGCTCTACACAATCAAAACACTCCCTAACATAGAGAGCCAAGAAGAAATTTGTTGCTTGTATTTTTGTTTCTAATGAGAGAAGCCAATAAGGAAGTGTTACAGGAGCTTTGAGGACTTTGCCTTCTGGAGGGTACAGATTCCTCCAGAAGGTTCTCAGAGCTTTTTAGTCTCAAAAAGCAGAACCAGGATACTCGTGGAATATCACACGTTGCAGGAGAAAGGACTGTTATGCATTTTATTTTTGCATATCTTGTTGGATAACAGGCACTTTGGTTTTAAAGGAAATCTTTTTCCAGCTTTGCTTTTTTTTCCCTACCACTTTTACAGGGGACAGAAGTGTTCTGCTTCTCTGCTAATTCAGATTTGATATACAACCCACTTGACCAGGGCCATTGACAATACAAGAAAATTGACAACTTGGCTAAGTAATTTGCTAAGTGTCTTCATTCTTCAAACAACCGATCCTAGGACGTTATTTTCCCTTTCTATCTTACTTTCTTCTGCAGTATTTCTTTCTGCTGTTATTCTTCCCCTTTTTTTTCAGTACTGTTTTGATATGCTGAGCATGTAATCTCTATGGAAAGTCAAAGGGGTTTACATCCTATTCTTGCTTACTCTCTTCCCTTTCCTTATTCTCCTGGGCTTTTGCAATTCAGGCTATCTTCATGAATCCTTGCATAAAAGGAGGAAGACATGGTCCCTCAGTCTTCTGTTCTTCCAAAAGTTCAGTTGCTATGCAGCTGACCTCTCCTCTGGCCTCTTTCTGTTGTTGTATGACCATATGTAATATCTTCGCACTTTCAACTGCAACATCTTCAAAAAAAATGAAAGGTATGAGGGGTTAGCAGTAATATTGTGTACTGCATTTCTCATCAAGTTTTAGATATGCAATACGTGAAAGATAAGTTGGCAGTGGAGCAACACTGGTTCAGATCCTCTGAGGACCTCAACCTCAATATTGATAAATCACCTCTATGGAAATTCTCCTTTTTAGAGGACCAAATGATAAAACAGAGTACAGCAGTAGATACTGCAAACCTGCACACTCCGTCCTAATCCAGAAGGTCCTGTTTGCACTGGTTAGCATCAGTTATAGAAGATGTGGGAGACCTCTTGGCCTTGCAAGCTTTAGCTTTCAGTATTAGTAAATTCAGTAAACAAAAGTCAAACTTACTAAACCAGCACAGTGAAAAAATCTTGATAATGTGAAGCAGCCAGCTAAACAACTACAGATTGAAAACTGGATAGGCAGCTATTCCAGTGCCATCATCTAAACATGTTGGTCGAGTCATTAACAGTAAATAGTAGATAGGCCACAAATAACTAAGTAGGCTAGTTACTTTCTAGTAAATGGATTTAATGTTTTCTATTTCTTCTCTGGAATATTCACATTCTGCAAGGCACGTATGTTTTACAGTAACAATGAGATTCAATTTTTACTTTGGGGGCCAGCATACTACTTACATCAGAAGAGCATATTAAAAAACCAGCAGCTTCTTAAAGTGAAATGTAAAACTAAGAAATGGTCTATAAAGGATATTGTGATTGACTTATGCAGGTGGTTGGTAGAGACATTAATGAAAAAATATATCACGTCCTGGATGCTGTCTGCTGAATTTATAAAATATGGCATCTATTCCCACAAAAAACACACACCCATAAGAGCTGTGACATTAAAAAGCAAAATACCTTGTCTGGTGGCTTCATTTTTTTCGATAGCTCTCTGTTTCGCTTCTTATAGTAAGCTCTCCTGCAGGTCCAGAGAGGTGCTTTTCCCTTCCAGAACAGGTGTGCTCTTTTTCTTGATCACCTTTTTGAATGTTTTCTGTAATACCTGCCCTCCCCTCATTATACAGGAGACTGTTCTTTGGTGCTGTTCAATAACACGGTAGGCTCTGCAAATGCAAAAAACTTCACAATCTATTCCAAATCATTTAGGAAGAAGCAGATGTATCACCCTACCGCAGGGATTCATTTGTTTTCCAAACTTAGAAAGACAGGGCTTAGTACTCGGTCCCCTCACTCTTTGTTGCTGTGACCAACTTCTGAATGATACCTCATGAATGCTTGGAATAATCAAAATGAGAACTTGCAAGTGTTAAATGTTCCTCCAAGATGCGAGACCCAGTGCATCTTCTGATTGGTTGAGGATTTTAGTAAAACCAGCTTATATAGTCATTACTGACATGTAAATAGGTCTTTTGGTCAAAAGGAAGCAATCTCACCCACAAATACTGATAATACAGGTTGCAGAACCCAGCTAAGTAATTAGAATGAATTAATTAAGCCTCAAGGGGTAAGCATTTGTCTCCTCCTGGCTCAGGAAGGACCTGTTGCTGTAAACCATCCAGATGGAATAAGAGTCATATTGTCGTGGAACTACTACTATAGCACAGGAGAGTGAACTGGGGCAGTGTCTGAACAAAAGCTAAAGTCTGGGACTACAGCTTCATATTTTCCTGGTGTTTTTCCCTAAGCTCTTCTGGGAAAATAGTCCTTTTTGTGCAGCAGGGAAAGAAAGAATTATAGTTCTCATAAAAACAAATACAGACTGCTGCAAATTTAATTCACCCATCGCACCCAAGAGAAAAATATCAGAGATCTGGATTTGATAAGCTGCTGTATATATATTCAATTTTTTTTTTCTTCCTGTAGAAAGGGACTTGTGACTGTGTGCCAGGGTATTTTTTTCTGTACTCACAGAACCAGATTACTTGGCTAGGTTGCTCAGAATTTGTCTTTATCTTATAACAAAAATGCAGTAAGACTGCACGAAAGAGAATGAGGTATAAGCTGGTCTTTTACCTGCCATCTCAGGCACCAAGTTCTGCCAATGCTCCTACAGAGGGGTTCACATCAATTTGTGTTATAAAGCGAAGCAAGAGAAGCAGACAAACAACCCACTGAACGAGACTAAATCACAACTTGCCTTTGGATCAGTCTGCAATGCTCATTAGCAAGACTGAAGCCTGCAGAGCTGCTCACTCCAGAAAGGATACCTCTGTTTATGGCTAAACTGCTCAGTGGAACGGAGCCAGGGAGTGAGCCCAGGCACCACACTGCTGATCATCCACATTAATTAACTGATAGCCTTCTCCCTGGGATGGCCAATTAGCACTCTCTGAGGCATAGTTCACAGGACAGCCTGCTCCAGGGACCATTCTTGCTAGCTAGTTAAGACATGACCACCTGGTTTTTTGGGGGTAAGAGTGAGAGTTTTGCTGAACAGATACATGCTCATGCCACTTCATTTCAGAGCCCACAAACAGTCCCTAACCGTGTTTAGTTAGCAGTCTAACTCAGCCTCTGTATCACTAGCCCTCTCAAAAATCTTCCTTTAAATAATCTCTAACCTTACCAGTACCTACCTTATCCTACCTAAGTCCGTCAGCCAAGAATGGCCTTCACTGCTTTCCAATACCTATACGCTATTTCATCATACACAGGACCTAACTGCTTTCCCTAAATCCTTAAAAAGCTCATATGCTCTGCTAGTTTGTCAGAGTTCTTAAGGCAGCTGAAAATAGGAAGGAAGAATATTCTAGCTTCAAAGCTGTAAATACTACTTGGTAGCAAGAAACATTGACCAGAGGATTTCCACACACTTGTTATATACGGTTAACATGAAAGTTGCAGAAATATCAAAGAGTATTAAAATTTTTTGAGTATGTATCAATTTTCAAACTCAGAAATATCTCCACAACTATAGTATATATGACCTCTTCCTGAGTGGCTTTACTTCAGAAATAAGATAAGTTGTTTTCAAATCTTTTTAGAAGAAACATCCTGCCCTCTGAACTAACCCCCAAATCAAAATCCCTGGAAAACTCGACCTCAAAAAGCATAGCGATTCTGACTCCTCTGGCTGTTGCCTGCTCCTGTTAGCGAGTAAGAACATTTCTTTGCTCAATGTATATGATATATTTGATGTAGTAGAAACTTGATTACAAGAAGCTCCTGGGTCACTTCAAGATGATTATAGGAATGATCAGAAACATTCTGAAATGCTTTCTGCCCTCCCCTCCAAATCAGCCCAGAGGATCTCCACACCACTCAGGTTTGGTGACTCACAAAGCTCAGAAGTTTTCTGGCATATTACTCAACACCCAGTGCTATGATGCAAATACTGCTCTCATCCCCAACCACTGCAGAAGAGAGCACTACCCAGAGGTAACGAGGTAATTTTTCACCGGGACAGAGCTCAGTAACACGGAATCTGGATATTTTCTTAGCATAATTTTTATTCCCCACCAAATGGTAGCCTTTGAACAGTGGAGGTTAAAAACACCATCACAAAATAAATCAACAGTTTAGCATAGGATAATTAGTCATGGGAGGTACCTATTTCCTTCCACTGACCTTGGAGAGTGCCTACAAAGTAGCAAGGATAATAAACTAATACACTTATATCAAAGAGTAAAATTACCAAATCACCTATCTACATTTTCAGGAACTTAAATATTACAATAACTAAAAAATACCTTGCTTTGTTAAGAATAAACACAAAATTTCATCTAACATAACCTATTTTCTCATCCTTGAAACTGAAAAAGAACTAAATGGTAAGGGTGTGATGTTTTGTGGAAAGTATCAGCTTTCTACCAGCAAGCATAGTCTGATCAACTTAATGTCTAGAAACTTATTACTAAGTTTGACATTAATTTACAGAAGTGTAGACAAACCAAACAAGAATGAAATCACCATACTTCATATACATCTCAATTAAAAGTACTAGACTATCACACACAAAGACAAGTAAAAGTCAGATATCCTAGAAATGACTCTTGAGTAGAAACACTTAAAATGTTCCTGTATCATTACCTATATCCTAAAGAGATTCTCAGTAGAAAATGGTAGCCTGCTACATCTACATACCAGCGATCCTCAGTAAAGTGATCTCTATTACACCCAGATTTTATCAGAAAGGATGTAAGCAAGAAGACCACTGTATCCAAATCTATGAACTTGTAGAAAGTTCTAAACAGTCTGGAATCACCAATACAAAATGGTGGACAGAAAATTATTGATATAGTGTAAACTATGTAAGCAGCAAGATTATTACATTCTGGAGGATTTTAACTGTATCAAGAAAAGGAGTCACCTGCACCATGCCATCATCACATGGCATTCAGCTATCTCTGCACTTATGGTAATGGCCCAGAGCACATCCCCTCTGGTGTTCATGGGCTCGTGCAGGCCCCCAGATAGCGCCACGGGGAGGCCCTGCATGACCATCACGGGGCCATGTCTGACCCCAGTCCCCCCACCGCACCTGATCCTGACACCCACCCGTGGGCTGACATCCTGGCCCAGCCTTGGCCTGTCCCTGTCACCAGGTAGGTGCCTGATGCCCGGGGCTGGGGCTGCCCTGGTCCCCCCCAGCTGCCCTGTTCCTGGCTGGGGCGGTGGGACGGACCTGGGCTGCCAGGCTCTGCCCTGCCGCCCTAGGGAGCCCCCAGCACTCTGCCCCAGGGACAAACCAGCCTTGTGGGACCCTGACACTCCTGGACTCTTGCTACATCTTGTTGCTCCTCTGTCTGTTCTCAAAATCCATTCTTTCCTTTACATCACCAATGGTAAAATGTTGCTTTAAATCTTCTGCAAAGTGACTCCATAAAACAGACCATGGATCTCTGTGGCATGTGTTACATGTCGGCTTTGAAATACTACGATATTAAATAGCAGTGCTCGAGACTTCTGTCGGTATCTTATAGAAAAGTCGAGTCATTTCTGGCTCAGGCGCTGCCAGTAGTAAGTAGGCAAAGACACTGCAGCCGCAATAGAGGGTGTTGTCTGCACCCACCCCACCCCACCTGCGAGGCACTGTTGAAGCGCTGCGGCACAGTCAATGCGGCGGCAGGCTCCCCCTGTGCCATTTCTGCCGTACCATGAGATGGGCAAAGGATTTCTGATGGAATCGGGTCACGGTCTGAGATGTACGTAAGCACCAACTTAACAGCTACCCAGATGTGCGACCTCAGCCTGTGCTGACATACCCAGGTAGTGCAGCTACGGACAGCACCGCACCAGTGATACCACAGATTTCAGCAGATATCCCCCTGGAGAAAACTTGGGATTGAACAATTCAGCTGTAAAGGATAAACCAGCTTCCCCTGGGTAAGCCAGGACATATGAGACCTCTGAAATCACACCTTTGCACTGCAGCACAGACAATCAGAACCACCCAGTTGATGCAGGACAGCAGGGACAGTCCGGTTCTCTTGCTTTTACCTGATCAAATGGAAATAAAATTAAAATCACCCATAATAAAATATGGATATTGCTAATTTTTCTTCTACTGGAGTGGATAGAAACACTGATCAGGAAGTCACCGTGCTAAGTACTGTGCAGACAATAAGGTGATCTCTGCTCTGAGGAGTTTAGAGTATTAACATAGTAATGTCTACAGAGTGAGCAACGGAAGAAGTAGCAGACTTTAATTTACGGTTGATGTCGAAGTTAGAAAGCAATCCAAAAACCTGGGTATCACAGAATGTGAACTTGCTGAAAAACAGAGCAAAAATGTTGGAAAGAAACAAGATGATAATGGAAGATGTATCACAGCAAATACCTAGATTATTCTTGCCCATACTTTGCATCAACTTTTAAAGTAATTTTTTTAAGTTATGTATAGTAATAAAGTAAAACATATTAATAAGAGCAGACTGCCAAATAGTATTTACAACACAAATCAAAGGGGCATGCTGGAGTACACATTAAAATTTAAACCTTTCATCTGCTGCTTGTATGACAGTATTGTAAGAAAGACAGAAATAGAATACTTTTGGCACTAATTAAAACTCCTCATTGAGATCCGAGTAGTTAGAATTTCATAGAAAGTGTTGTTATAGCAAGAGAGTAATCACGATGAATTTTGGTATAACTGAGACAAAAAGGACAGGTAGTTAAATATACATGTTTGTCATTGCAGATAGCTCAGGAGATTTTTAAGGTGGTTTAATGCATGTATATACCTTATGATACCAGGGTAAAAATCATGTCGAGGGCACAAATGTTCCTGCCTTTTCTAGAATACTAGGATGCAATGCAATGAGCAGAAAAATAGAGGAAGAAGCAAAAAAGAATCTACATTTTTTCAAGCAGCTCTTCTTAAAAAGTATTCTAAGAAGAACTAGGCTTGAGAGGACTGTAAAGAGGAAAAGTGTAGTTGTTAGGTATCATTGCTGAGCTGTCCTAATAAATTACTGGTACTTAATTTTTTTTAAATACCTACTTTATGTTAGCAATTTTATGGCTTCTCTATGTTGGTCTAAGAACGTTTAGCAAACTGTTAAAAATGAGAGAGCATGAAAAACAAAAATTACAGTCAAATAAACTAAAGAAGGACAATATTCTAAAAACAGATAGTTGAAAAATATAATTTTCATGTTGACAGTGTCCATGTAAGTGCATAACAGTGTCAGGTTTGAGATACTCTCAGAGCCTGAAGTGTGGATCTGTATAGCCATAGCAATAAATTAAATATGCCCAAGAACATTCCTGGGCATCAAGGTGAAATTGTATGAAATGGTCTGCATCTATGTTAGTAAACTCTGACTCTGCAAAGCCGAGGGAGAGCATGGCTGTTGGGAATGGCCTCTAAAACACCCTAGCTCCAGACCTGTGTCTGGGAATTGTTGGGGAGAATAGTAGTTGGCATATGCCAAAAGTGTGCCCGGGTCCTCCTGAATGTGTCCTCTAGTGCCCGGAGACACTTTCTGAACACTGTTTAACTTACTAATATGGGCATAGCTGGGGAGTTCATTGTCCTAAAGTCACAACTAATTTGGTAATGTACCATAAGCCAGGGAGGCTATGTCAGTCGCTTGCTTATTATTGCAGCTAGTGCAAATCCATCAGGAATAACAGAAGCTTACATAGAATTTAACAGGTAATATCGTGGGTGGTCCTGATGGAAATGCATGCAATACTGCCTTTGCAAAATACATCTGAAATCAGAATCCTAATGAAAACCATTCTTTAAAGTTTTCTGGTTCTAGTGATGTGCTAAGGTGTCTTGGTGTGTTAAGGACAACCAAGACAATTTAAAACCTGCCAGGCTGATCTGTGCCATTTTATGTGTTCTCCTGATAAACAACATACCACAAGAGGTTACTCTAGAAATAAAGTGCACAATGAAAAACACCTTTTAAGATATAATAGAAATATTCTTTTGAAATACCAAGAGAAAAGAAATATACTTTCAGGCTTCTGAGTTTGAGGTCAATTCTGGTAATACCGATTATGAACCATACGAAAGAAGTTTTCATGCCAACATGACTCACCTCTGTGTTCTTTATCTCGAGGAGTAAGACAAGCTTGAAATATCCAAATGTTGGCAGAAAATGATTTTGTTTTCACATAACACATATATTTTGTAGATCATGAATAATGGCATTCTAAAAGTATGTACTATTCCTTTGTTTAAGGTAGGGCTTGTGGGCAGAACTGAAGCACAGTAGTGTTGCTTCACCTATTGTACTGCTTAGAAAAAAAAAGAAAAAAAAAAAAGAGAATGCTCCATGCTAGTTCTTCACACCCACAAATGCCTTAGTATCAGTTACAATGATAGTCCCTGGATATGTCAAGCAACAGTAGTCAAAACATTTGAAAAGTAACTTCCACTAGTTGTTAACTCATGAGATTCTGGGTTCTAATCATAAAGACTGAGTATTTTTTTTGTATTTCAAAGGCATTTCTGTTCCAACGTCACACAACAAACTCTGGCAGAAATAAATGTTGCAAATCTACACATTCCTGCATCCAGAACTGGCTACTGAGTGCTTAATTATATTACACTAAATGCTTGGCTACAAAGAGAATTAATTTCTCTCCATACACATATTTCTGTGTTGTAATATCTAGTTCTAAGTGGTCTTATGTCTTCTAGAATATCCGAGGTCACAAGGGTATTTCAACACATAAATCACAATCCATTGCACGTTTCATCTTCTATTTATGTGGTATTTTTAGGTGAGATTTCTAGAGCTTAGAAGGCATTTACATCACAGCTTTGTAATACTTCTGATATGGATGGTTGGCTATGGCAGGATGAAAGAATGAGTATGAGTTTTAGAAAAAGTGTACCACTTTTTCTGATGAGTATTTTCCTAAGGTGCCTTCTCCCTTTGTATAGAAAGATGGAGCTTTCTATGACTGCCAGCCAAATCGGAGTGTTTTTAAGCATGTCATGAGGCTTTTCAGACTGGTTTACTCTTCTTGATGAATGTTTTTTGTACGTTTTTTGCAAAAAAACATCAAATGTTTGTAATGTTTGCAATGATTGCAATGTTTTTTGCAATCTTTTGAGATCCTTGTGTACAGGGAAATACCTCTAGTTCTAGTCTTGTTCAATGACTGAAGTAGATCTCCATTCTACACCTACCATGAAAAGAAGTAAAAAGGGTATTCTGGTAAAGTGGGGTACCAATCCAGTTTAAATTCCCTGCATAGGTTGTGCGGCATGGCATCAGATGAATATAGCTGATGAGTAGATGTTCTGCAACTTTATATTTAATAGCAATCGCACAGCCTGATTTTACAAGCTTTCTTAACAGTGGGCTAGAGAAATAAAAACATCACCTGTAGAAAGTATCCACAAGTTCTGGAGATGATGATCATGTTAATTACAGGAGTGCTATTAATCCCTAGATACAACCCAGCACAAACACGAGCTCAGAAAAGCGTGGCCCAAGCACAAGTTAGCAGTGATTGTGTTATACAAACTGTTAGTAAAATGGACAATCTCTTCCAAAAGGTAGGTTCAAGAACTAGAAAGGGCAGCAAATATGGAAGAACTTATGAAATGTGCTTGCCTTTTGCTTCCTACTTTTTGTGAAATTTGATCCAGGGGCTTTTTAAAAGACTCATTTTTGTGAGTAGTCAATATTTAAATTGGAAAACTAATGGCAGATGAATTGTAATTGTCGCTAGTACATGATATGAGCTCTCATTTCTGGCCTGATGGGAGTCTATGTTGTATTGTGGAACTCCGTGGGTCTGTCAATGGTTTCTAATGGATCAGCAGGGCTATTGTCAATAGGCTTATATTTGCTACATATGAGCCTACACCTTCACCAGAAAAAAATGTAAGAGCACAAATACTGAAATAGTTTAAAAAACATTAATTATCAGAATCAGTTTTCTGATGTGCAGACTTGGAATTTATCATATCTGTTCTGTAGTATTTTCTGTAACATTCTCCATAATATTCTGTAAATTTCTCCCATGAACACTCCTATGAAACTCATTCATTAGCATATTAGGAAAATGCAAACACAGCTGAAGCAAACTGAGTTGTAGTCTGTTTGTGGAAATATTTGGAGTAGTTACCGTTACCTAGCATTAATAACATGTACCATGGTAGCAAAAATAACCAACGGTGTAACACCAGAAATGACAAAAAAGACAGAAAAAATTTGCATACTCTTTTTTTTTAAAAAGTAAAACCTTTTGTAGAATCAGAAACACACTCTAAACCTACTCAATAGGGCAAGATTTGTAGTAATGAATAACACCTTTTACTAGACCAGATTGACACATTTGGGAGATACAGGCATTTGGGCACAAAGGCCTTTCTTCAGGTCTAAAATAGCAACAGCAGCCTTTAAAGAGAAATACAAGCTGAGGATATGCAAGCTGCATAACTCAAGTTGCATATCTCAGTCCATCTGAGAGAAAAAGTAGTCGGTATTTGTGAAACAGAGGAATTGCAAAGGGAAAAGGCAATAAGTATAAGCTGATTTTAATAAAAATGCAAGAGTGGCTGCACTGGGCCACAG
The DNA here is from genome assembly GCA_013389945.1 of Fregata magnificens. Lineage (NCBI taxonomy): Eukaryota > Metazoa > Chordata > Aves > Suliformes > Fregatidae > Fregata > Fregata magnificens. The sequence continues at coordinate 50,278 of WAAD01011207.1, read as the reverse complement.
CAGAGCTCTAGAGCAGAGATGTATTTAAATCAGTATCCTATCTTAAACAATGGCCCATACAAAAAGAAAGTTCCCATGATTGCACAGTTGTTCATGGTCTGTTGTCACATACCACTTTAGATGATAGCAATGTTTTACATGCAATAAACACACTAATTTAAAATTCTACTAGATCGATGGTACCTCACATGCAGAAACTAATTACAAGTCCATTGTGATTACAGTTCAAGTTTACAAGTTCAAGAAGGTGATTTCCAAGGCTAAAGTAAAACATAGCTCTAGCAGTTTAACTGATAAGTACTACCTACCTACCAATGGAATTTCACAATATTAAAGTCTCATACCTTGGTCTTATTTGACCAAGGGTATTTTACCCTTAATCAAGAAATACATTATTAATACCACCATTCAGAATATAACTAAATGTTTGGATTCTGACATACTCAGAAGAGTTAGGAAAAAATACAGCAAAAAAAGAACGTAGAATTGCCGTGCACTAACATTCTTGATCCCTGTTAGAAGAGCAGCAGAACCACCTAGTGGAATTTTCATTTATTACAATGACTCTAAAATGCCATCTTGTAAGCAGTATAGCAATATATGCTGCTTTATGGGAAAGTTAATGTGTGGTATCTCCACTGAATCACAGAAGTTAGGGCTGGGGAAGACTCCTACTAGGTTTCCGACCTGTCTTCCTGTCATGCAGGGCTATTACTCTATTTTACACTGTTTTTCACCTACTTTAAATGTATCAAAGGATGATCTTTACACTGCTCGTTCTGAAAGACAGTTTTCTAATTTTTCATATGTCATGAACAATTTTGTCCTTTAATTAATTTAAAAGTGTCTTTTTATGTAATCCTGTTTTTTTAAAATTTGAATACATTACTCTGACACCTTTATGGTTTTACACTTCAAACCTATAAAGTTCTGTCATGTCCCTTCTGTACTCCATAGCAGTATTGGTAACAGCATTAAATTCTTTTACTGATATCTTCTAAATTGGCTTTGTCAACTATCTGGTGAGCTTTTCGTTTCTTCTCTCAATTCCCAGAAGCACATCTAGTATGTTTCTGGTGATGTCTGCAAAACTGTATCAAAATGATGTACAGAAATATCAAGGGCAATTTAAAATATTTTGATAACATGTCTTTTTATAACTGTAACAACATATTCAAACTTTTTTGTATTCTAAACTAATCTCAGGAATATGGGCAGGAGTTGATGATTCTGCACATATGGCTCCTCTGTTTTCAGTGAGCAGGAAAGCATAATCAAATTTCATTCATTCTTTGCCATCAATGTACACTTTTTCTAAGATACCACTAGAAAAATGTTTGTAAAAGTTTTCTATGTCTCAAATGTAAAGCAGATATATTAGCTGAACCTGGGAGATGTACAGAGCTATACTTTCAGCAAGTGCTTGGTTTAACTGCCAAACACAGTATTAATTTTTATTATCTTGCAATAAAGTTTATAAAGTATCATCCTATATAAAAATTATCCTTAGGAAGTGCACATAGGTTCAAATCTGTAGGCATAGCTGTAAAGAGCAGAGCCCTTAGAAAATCAGGATCTGTGCTACTTGAATAGGACTTATCTTGCCTGAATACGAAACACAGGTGCTGGGTAGGACACAGGAATTTAAAAAGAGAATCTGAAAGTCTGCTTTATATGGGATTATTCTAGACTTTTTCACAAGAATGGCATGTCAGAAAAATGAGACTAAAGACGAAGTACTATTATTTACTTTGGCCACTGTTTGAATACATAATTAACTGTGTGTTTAAAAAGATATGGCAAAAGTTGATCTGTTTTGTGATACAGCTGCCATAGAAGTAAATGAGGCATATAGTTGCAGGACTGAAAAAAACCCAGATGTATGATATATGACTTTAGCAGAATTTAGCAGACTGGTATATCCAGTGGTTGTTAATGATAAAATGTGCTGGTATATGATGGCGTGCTACAATAACCNTAGAGACCTCAGTACTCACATAAGGGTCCCTTTAAGTTAGCAGAGAGAAATAGGCACTTTTAAGGCATGACTCATCTGATGTAATTTAAGCATTTGCTTTAGGACGGTATGAATCATATCAAAGAAATGACTGCATATCTTCAATGATTATAGCAAGAATCAAGACATTTATCTCCTATGACTATGTCTGAGTCGTAAATATGAATTTCACTGATATAGCCAACAACTGAAATTGTATCCCTTCATAGGTCCTTCTTTTGCTAAAGTAGAATATGTTCTAGCATGTTCAATACAGGTCAAAGAAAACACTAATGACTTCTTTCCAATTGTCTGAAATGTCAAGTGATCACCTAGCTACATGAAATATATTTTCAAGATGATACTTTCGTATATGTTATATTTTTTAATGTAATTTTTAAAATTTTGTGCATTTTAAACTTTTTAAATTTTGAAAAATAAATTTAAGAATGTTGAATTTTCTTTTCAAAACTGTGATACTGTTATGAAAAATAGCTTCTTAAGCCAATTTGTTCTTTTGCTTTAGCAGAAATAAAATAATCTGGAAAGTTTTCGTTATATCCATGATTGAGTACTGTAGCACCAATTGCTGCAAGGAACTTAAAAATTAGCACATGTATATGAAAAGCATAGGCTTTTCCAACAATGCAATATCTTGCTACATTTCCACCCACTTAATGACTGGAACATGTAAAAAGACTAATTAGTATAATTAGTCTTTATAATTTATCTTCACAGATGAAAGACACAACTGTGAATTGTGCCCAACATTGCCCTTTTTTTTGGCATAATTTAGTAAAGATGTGCCTTAAAACCCTTTTTGGAAACTTGAAGCATTTTGGGAATGGCTGGTTAGATGATGATCTAAAATACTGAACAATGTAACTGAGGTTCCTTCTGTTTAGCCATGAGAAGAAAGAGACTGGCTGGGTCAAAACACTGTGAGAATGTCATTGGTCTTGTTT
>WAAD01011207.1:28472-42514 GCA_013389945.1 Fregata magnificens | reverse complement strand
GAAAAAGGACGTTATTTTAAAATAGAAATTCAATTTTCTTTCTGGCTCACCAAGACTGAAAAAGTTAAGCTGGTAAAATGTAACTCTTTATCCAGGGCTCTTATAAGCTACTGAAGGCAGAACAAGTTGTTGCCTAGGACAACAAAATATTTAGTGACTATTTATTATCTGTCTTTGTAGAGAACTTGTGGGCTGGGAGGAGAGGTTATTTTCTAGCTTTTTTAAAGGGAATAAGAAGTCTTGGGTTGGGCTGCTTCTTCTGTACTTCTTGGAAAGGAGATCATATTCTGAAACTTGAAATATGAACCTTCTTATAGAACACTAAGATTTTAGACAGAAAATCAGATGATAAGGCAATTTATTTGCTGCCTGAATGGAGGGAGATTTTGTTAGGATACTTCAGAGACAATGCCTTCTCTGGCACTAGGCAGAGTAGGTTGCTTTAATAAAAAAATTATCTTGCATTATAAATCAATCATTTGTGCTACCTAGTGTGTTACAGGACAAGAAAATGATCCTGCAGGTGGAACACAATAGGTGCTAAAATTGCTCAGCTTTGATTATTAGTGCTAAAAATTGCTGCCAATCACTACCTGATTATAATTCATTTTGAAGAGAGCGTGGGGCAGAGGGAAAGAAAAAAGAGAAAAAGAGAGAGGGGGAAAAAAGCTCTGGTTTTAAGAATTCTAATGTAAGAGCAAAGATTTACCTCTGAAAAGAGGTAAAAGTGATTGTTAAAAATTATATCATTTTGATATGACTAAAATCCTTACATTTAAAAATAAACGCAGGAAATGGGAAACTTATTAAAAGAAATCTGCAAATTTCAATGGCTAGATTTACTGATCAAACATGGTTATTTTACTATCACTTTTTAATCAGAATGCAATTTTTTTTTATTATTGCCATAATATAAGGAGATATAAATACAGAATTAGGGAAATTATTTCAAAGTACTTATATAATGTCTTCTATTGAAATAACCTCGAGTGCAGAATGACACCAGATGGATTACAAAAGAATCATTACACTACCAAAAAATAAATGCCGTGAAAATGTCCACAGTGCAAATGCTTTCTCTTCCTTTCTTTACCATGTTCTATTGTAAACTGAATAAAGCACTGTATTTGAACTAAAAGAAGTGTTTTTCCTCCCACTTCTCCTAAGTCTGAGCACTACCATGATCCAAGGTGGGAGTGGGAAGAGGTAAACAGTGGATGGTTTGAAGAAACTGCCACAGTTTATGTCGTCTCCTGATCTTTTGCAAATAACAGTATAGAGGGAAGAGGATGATGTATTTAAAAAGTATTTTGCATTACCATGAGGAACAGATGGAAGTTTGCACATCAAATCACTCAAAGGCTATGAGATTACTGTTACATGCAGAAACTGTACATAACAGTTAAACATGTTATGAAGTTACAATACTGGCACATGGATTTGTTGAGGATAAAGAGCTTCCAAAGAGATTTCTAGAAACAGCCACTGCAATACTACAACATAACAACAGTTTCTAAATGATCAATAACATCCACAATCATTTAGGAACTGAGTGACTGATGGAGCTGCTACCAGTATTCAAAGCAGAAAGAATCATTTTCAGATGCAAGATCCAATGGAGCAAATTTACAATATGATTGCAATTGGTAAGTATTTTATTCTTGCAAAAGAAACAAAGATGTGCATTATTAAAACCCCTTTGAGACCTCTGTGGGTGCCCTGGATGAACAAAATCTACACAACTATTGTGTATGGAAAAAAAATTTGCAATCTGTATAATATCTCGTAACTTTTTTTGTACATGCAATGAACCTACTGATCCCATTTCAAAGGGAAATAAGAGTAATTTAGAGAGTTATCCTTTGTATTTACAACTGTAGCAGCAAACACATATTAATGTAATCTCATTTGCAGCATTGCTCTACTAACATAGGAGCAACTGAGCAAATCCATATACATGTCCTACGTCATGAAGAAATAATAGATCATGATGAAAGCTATTCAGTTCCAGACCCATCTTTGGAGTACTTGATTTGAAATATATAAGCAACTATCCTGTTGTCAAAAAACTGCTTAATACTTGGTCCTATTATTTATGTTAATTAGGATAGTTTTGCAAACAGATGAGCCAGAGAATTTGAATGGATATTGAAATTTTCTTTCATATTTCCTCAAACCAATCAAGGTTGTGCATTAACCACTTCAAAACTGTAGTTATTTAACATAAAAAAACACCACAAATGTAGAAAAGATTCTCTTAAATGTCTTAATGCATCCTATACGTAGACTACCACCTTACTAATAAGTGAGAAGACCCAAAATTCAACCTGCCTGGCAGAGAACTTTAAAGTTTCCCATAAAACTTTAAAGGCTAGAAATATCTGTTCCTCAGTACAACAGGCACATTTGTTTTTGCATGTCATCAGAGAGATTCTCAAGCATTTTATGCTACCTAGGAACTTTGAAATACAAGACTTCTGGTTTTGCACCAGTACATCAACATGGTTGTCTTTACAGAAGTGGCATTTGCATTTGAAGTGTGATAGTCCATCATTTAGCTTGCTGGAGAATTCTTTACCTTCAATTATATACATTTATATATAAATACATACATACACACATATGTACATGTGCACATGTTTATATATGTAGCTGGTTTAAAAGTATTGGTTCACATAAATTAAGTTCAAGTACTTTCTTAATCAAGTACACTAGTAATATGCTCCTGAATGTTTGGAAAGAGTGAACAAAGAAAAAGTCATAGAGAATTTTCTAAACTCAACAACTATAGAAGTTATTTTTAATAACAAATTACCTAACAAGTTGAGATCCCACACCCTATTGCTACTGCAGACTCACAGTCTTGAAAGCTCTTCTGACTATCAAAATTGTTGGAGACATTTAGAAAGCAACTACAGGAAGAGCTATGGGCATCTTTATTAGTCAGCAGTGTCTCTGGGAGATCAGAAAGGACTGTGGTTCCAAGCACTCTTAATTCTTTTCAGTGATCTGAAATCTAGCACAGGGCTCTGAGGTAGAGAGGAAAACGAACAGGAATTGTAGATTTGCAGTCGCAATGTCTGAGAATATGTTATTGAGATGTAATGTTTCATTCCTCTTCAAAAACTGCCTCTGCAGAGTGGCACGCTTGGGAAATTAAGTAATAACAAGAGAAGAAGAGTCGCAGAGTAATTTGTCAAACAGAATCTGAAGGATAGCCCTCCTAAGAAAAATGTATCTTTTCATGCTACAGAGCATGGGAAATTAAGCTGTCAAGTGAGCACAGTACAAAATCTATCCATTTGCTAAGTATTAGCCAATCAAGCTGTGGAGTTGCTATCTGCTTTGCTGGAGTAGATGGGGAGGCTGCTAAGTGGGACCCTAATCTGGTCAAGGAATCTGAATGCATTTTTAAGTTCTTTAAGCAGAGACTATAAGTTGTACTGAGACTGTAGGTGCATTAGTCAGCTAAGGCCTCGTGAGATCTTAGATAAACTAATGGGAGGCAGTCCATTGGTAGCTATTCTCTCTCTCTAGTATCTTTGATCTGATCCTGCATAGCAATCATTACACCCTAACGTAAACCAGGAATGCAATTTGTGAGTGACAGTATCAAGAATACTTCCCCAAAAGCTCAAAATCTGGACAGTAATTGAGTTTAAGAAACCATTTGGTAAACATTAATTTTACAGGAGACAAAGACTGAATCATCCATGTGAAAGGTGGATGTACAAAAATAGAAGAAGCTTGCAGTGCAGGATGAACTAATTGAGAAGAAATGTAAACCAGGCCACTTACATGTAACCCCTCCTCCCAGGAGTTCAGCTATCTGTGATTCAAGGCGTACTTTCAGTACAGCGCAGCTGTGCAACCGTTCTCAGTTTTGTTCTGAGAAAATTGCTAGGGCGTGGGAAGGAGCTGTGAGAGAGTGCACAGGCTGGAAGCACGCGAGATAAGAAAGGTAAAGTTGCAGACATAAGTAAGATTGTTGAGATGGGGAAACTGGCACCTCAAGGATTCAAGGATAACAACACTCACATGAAAAGGTATAAAATCCCAAGGAAAAAAAAGGGAAATCAGAAGACAGCAACTCAGCAACATCACAGATCAGCCTGTTCCAAGGAGCAACAGAGGCCAGCCCTCCCCTACCTGAGTGATGACTACTTGCCCAGTAGACTTAGTGACTCATTTGGTGGGGGTTGATTTAATACCTAGTTCATCAGTCCTACAATGTATTGTGTGTGTTAGATGATAAATAACTTGCTTTGTGCTTTTAAGCTGTTTATATCTTGCCTGAAGAATCTCTTTGGTAAAAGTTCCCTGAAGATAGTGACTTCCCGAGGGGGAGGGTTACGTAAGTAATCCCGAATAACAGACAAGAATAATATGATTAGTCATGTAGAAGAGCACTTACACTTTAAAGCACAGGTGCACACTTCAGATTGGTTAGGGATTTCAGAACATATTTCAGGAAAGTTCCACGTAGCTACAGCATCGAATAAATGATATCTGAATCTGGGTACAGAATCTGACCTCTCTAATGAGCCAAGAAAGCTGCCAGACAAAACTGGAAGTGTTGGGAAAGCCAATGCTGGCAGAAGGCATTCTGAATACTTACAATCCCAGGATAAGGAAACGAGAACAATGCTTCCCAGGAAGCAGATACGTGAGAAAATAATGAAGCAAATGGATCTGGGAAAATTCTTTATCTAAATGACAAATGAATTAGTGAAACAGAATCTAAATTTCAAAGCCTGGCTTGTTGAAAAAGGACTGAGAATGCTGGTGGGAGCTCACAAGAAACACAAATGAATAACTTTTAAAATGACTTCTGATTCAAGTGCTTTAAGTAATTGCTGCTTGATAGCGCTTGAAGAAACACACACTATGTATGTATACATAAGAGTCTGAAAGAAACTAGCACGTCAGTTAGAGCAGACATTACCTTGCTGGAATAATTTGCAACAAATTGCAGGAAGCCGCATATTAAATTTGTTTCTTAATGTCAATGAGGTAGCTGGAGGACCAGAGAAGCTGAGGGAAGATGGCCTTTACCATCGGTGTCTCAGACCTTCTCCCTCTGTCACATGCTTGGCATTCTCCTCACAGTATTTTTTAAAATGTGCTTGCCTAGATGGTAACTTCCAAGGGTGGTGAAACAGTGTTGGAAATAGAGTAAGAACTGTTCTTTTTAGGAAGATAAGATTCAAATCTCTGATCATTCCAGTGTCCTATAAGAGTAAGGGGTAACCCACAAAGGTTAACTTTAACCACAGAATCATAGCATCACAGAATCATTTAGGTTGGAAAAGACCCTTAAGATCATCGAGTTCAACCGTAAACCTAACACTGCCACGTCCACCCCTAAACCATGTCCCTAAGTGCCACGTCTACAAGTCTTCTAAATACCTCCAGGGATGGTGACTCAACCACTTCCCTGGGCAGCCTGTTCCAATGCTTGACAACCCTTTCGGTGAAAAAATTTTCCCTAATATCCAATCTGAACCTCCCCTGATGCAACTTGAGGCTGTTTCCTCTTGTCCTATCACTTGCTACTTGGGAAAAGTGACCAACACTCACCTTGCTACAACCTCTTTTCAGGTAGAGAGCCTTGTCAGCCTCTTGTCAGCCTCCTCTTCTTCAAACTAAACAACCCCAGTTCCCTCAGCTGCTCCTCATAGGACTTGTTCTCTGGACCCTTCACCAGCTTCACTGCTCTTCTTTGGACGCGCTCCAGCAACTCAATGGCTTTCTTGTAGTGAGGGGCCCAAAACTGAACACGGTAGTCGAGGTGCACCCTCACCAGTGCCAGGTACAGGGGGATGATCACTTCCCTACTCCTGCTGGTCACACTATTTCTGATGCAAGCCAGGATGCCGTTGGCCTTCTTGGCCACCTGGGCACACTGCTGGCTCATATTCATCCTGCTCTCATCCAACATCCCCAGGTCCTTTTCTGCCGGGCAGCTTTCCAGCCACTCTACCCCAAGCCTGTAGCGTTGCATGGGGTTGTTGTGACCCGAGTGCAGGACCCGGCACTTGGCCTTGTTGAATCTCATACAATTGGCCTCGGCCCATCGATCCAGCCTGCCCAGATCCCTCTGAAGAGCCTTTCTACCCTCAAGCAGATCAACACTCATACTAAAGCTCATCTTCTTAGCGTCTCTGTGTGTCAGTAGGGAGAGACAGATTCCCCTAGGAAGCAATCCTGATAATTAACCATAATTTAACCACCCTGAATCATCCACTGGATGGTCCTTTCTTTCACCAGCCTTTATAGTTTCAGCTTCATTCAGCGGCAGGAAGACTTTCAGAATATGCTTTCTTCTTTCTGTTTTTCAAAAAATGACCTGTTTGCTTTAAGAACTTAATTGAATAGATTTATACCCTGAAGTAGAAGGAAAGTATCTTGGTCAGCATCACACAGAGACATGTGATAAGTAAAACTCACAGTAGTATATTGAGATGCATCATGATAAAGGATGACCTTATTAGTAGTTTAGACCTAGGAAAAAAAATCTAAAACTTCATGAACTTCATCCACAGGCATGTGAATTGATGATCACAAAAAGCGTAGAAAGAAGATGATAAAGAATTTTCATTTTTTAAGATGTAAAGAAGGGCTTGTGAAAAATTAAATATCCCCTTCTCTCCCCTGTCCTTTCAGCTATACTAGTTTACCTAATAGAAGATACTATCTCTACCTTCAAATCTGTTTCTACCCCTCCAAAAGCCATGGATGATTTCCCAATGGCTTAATGGAAAGAAGCACCAAATATGAACTAAGGGATTCCCTGCACCAAAGCAGGAATGGCTTTTATGGCAAATTCAGTGGCTGCAACTGTTTAAACTGATGGCTAAAATGAAAAAGCTATCATATCTGTAGCCCTTGATACATTTTTATTCCTATTTGGTGTAAGTGCAAATGAAATTTCTTGCTCCATCTGCAACTTAAGCACCAAGAACCACCAAACCAAGGGTGCTCTGAATTCTTTTTAGGATGTTGAGTCTTTTTTTTCTCTTATTTTTCAAGTGCCTGGATTCTGACCTACTCAAGTCAGGAGTCCTATTCCAGAGTTAGTGGTTTTAACCTTTATACATTCCTTTATGAAAAACTTTCTGTAATAAGCTCTTGTTTGCCATCACCTGAATGGGAAGTGAGACCTTCGAAATTGATTTCAGACAGCAGGCCTGCTGGTCAGAGATAAGTATCTTGTTCTGCCAGACTGCACAATGCTTCAAACCACTTTCTTGTCCATTTCTGAAAGATTCCCCTCAATTGAAACAGGAAAATAACAGTAAATAATTTTCTAAGCTACAGATTTTCTCAGTGAACATTATTTCATTACAGTTAGCTACTACTGATTGGTGGGAATTAAATATATACTGACTGGACTAAAATAGAAATTCTGAGAATGTAAAACTGTTTTATTTACTATGCTCTTGAAAAACATAATCCAGTAATATATCAGGTGGGAGAAATATTTATCTCTATAGGTATCTATATCTATGCAAATATTTAAACAAGTGGTTAACAGCTTCTTCTTGCAACTCATGGCAAAAGGGAGTGTTTTCCCAAGAAGTACAGGCCTTAAACGAGAACATGATGTTAAGCTGTAAAGTTAGAGGGATATATACTGGTCTGGTTTATACTAATTTTACAGAAGTGTATTCCTGTTAACTTCAGTGCAGGTACTTCCCTTTTCATCAGTTTAAGCAAGTTTGGAATCAAACCACAAGCCTTTAATGAGGTTTTAATGATCCACTTGGGGGAGCTAAAGGGTAATTTGTTTCCGAATTGATTATGGCAAAATGTTTGGGATGCAAAATTAAATTACAGAAGACAATGTGAGCAGAGACTTCCACTTTTTTCAACTCAGTGCTGGTTGTTAATCTATATTAGCTTCTGGAGTAAAGGGTCCCCAGTTCTTATTAAAATTCCAGCCACTTATAGAAAAAAGATTCACAGTTATAAATAGCTTAGCAGCAGACACCCATAATACCATCAATCATATCCTGACTTCAATTATACACCTACAACATACATTGAATGCAACAGACATAACATGTAAGGCAGAGTTTGGTCCTTACTCTTACTCTACATTTTTGTGCTAGTTAACATTAACTGTAATGTGACAGAAAGAAAAGAAATTCTAACATGCAATGGTTTTGTCTTTCAGTTAATATGAAATACCTCCTTTTTTTTTTTTTTTTTTGTCTTTTCTTTAAATGCTGGTCTTGAGCTATACCTGCTCGTGCCTCCTGCACCAGTTACTGTGTTGAAACATGGCTTTGCATCATCATTATGTTCTCCATTTCTCCAGCCTGGGACACACTGAGAACTGTTTCCCAGTATAAAGCTATATCAGCTGCTCTATCTTATGCTTGATTGCCTATGGTTACTGGTAGGCCTTTGACTGTTCTGGAAGTTAAGCACTAATTAGAGGCAGAGATGCAGAATCTCCTATGTGGGAAGGAAGAGCACAGCCTTTTGTCTGTGAAAAGCCAATAAAATATGACATTGGGCTTTTCTCCGTGTTGGGATTGCCCTAAAGTTCATGTAAACTGACAATACAGTTGATTTCAAAAGCCACAGCAGATCCAAAGCTATCATCTTTTACAAAAGGAAACAACTCAGTTTCAGACACATAACTTACATGAAAATTCCATTGGCAAAGCTGTACTGTCAATGTCTTCACTCTAACAGTATAAAATTAATCTCATTCCAAATTACTCTGCAGTGCAGTCCACATTAAAGTTTATGGTTGCCCATATGGGGGCATCTAATTTAACTGACTCATGTAAATAAAGTTTCAAGCAAAAGTGATAATTAAATAAAATATTTTGTTCCTTTAGCATAACTTATTAACTATATTTAAGGTTTCCTTATTTTATGTTTAGTATAGCCAGAGCATGTGGAAAAAGTAAACTGTAAGTATCAAGAAGTACTGTTGTTAGGCACTTTAAAAGCAAAGACCTATGCTTCGTAGCTATAAACTACCAAAATATATTTTTAAATGTCATTCAGCATCCTGAATGGGTGACACAATCACACTGATTGCATAACATGCTAAAGACAATGGCAAAGCAAATGGAAGCAAAGGGTACAGTCAACCCAGGTATAGGCATGAAAGCTGTAATCATTTACAGTACTTGATGACAGTATTTGTAGTGCAATTTGCTTTTGTGCTTTCTCTTTGATATGTAAGGGCAAGTACTATAACTTATTTAGGAGGAACTATGGCTATAAACTGATCAACTTACATTAATTAATTCAATCTCCCAGATTTTTTTCACAAGGTCCATCGATGTATAGCCATTAATTAGAAAGGATTTGGTATAGTCACCCAGTTCAATGGAATCCAGCCATTCAGCTACAGAGGTGGGGTTGTAGCCATCGTGACCGATCTGCTTCATCTGAAAAACAAGGATGAGTAAGAATTACTGATAATAGTCATTAAAAATCTTTCAGAACAGCAGTTATTTATATTATTTTCTTTGGGTCAGAGTTATCTTATTCTCTGATCAACATTCTTTTAATGATTAGTACAACATGAAACAATTTTGTGAGCAAAAGCAGTAATAAAACCTAGTTTTCAATTGATCTTTTTCTTATGTCTGATTGCCTTTTAAACCAGAGTACACTAAGACTGTAGCATGAGTTCAATTCTTATTAGACACCAGAGAATCCATAAGTGAGGGAAGGCAAAAGAGTGAGAAAGAGACATTATTATTATATTGACTGCACAAAAATATCAGATTTGCACCTAAGATTTCATAGAAGGGGAAGAAGTTAGACAGAGGAATGGATCTTTTGGTATCAAACTGCAAATGAAACATATTGCCTCGGTTATATTATTCCTTATTTATCTCTCCTAGTAGGTTATCTGATATTTTATAATGGTTGAAGCCACACGATATTTCTCTGCCCCCAGGGGAGGCTTAAAAAAGTCTCTTTCCTCTACCTGGTCACATTTTTCATGGAACTCCTGGGAATTTAATATATTTTAGATTGCTCTCTGTCTGTAAAGTTGCTTGAGATTGGACAATTGAACCAAATATTATTGGAATGGAATTGACAGAATGATGTACACAGAAGTGCACCACCTGCATTCATATAGCACCACAGGCACAGAAAGCATAATCACATAATTCTTGTTTTCATAACAAACTAAGAAATACCAGTGGCATCTTATTTTTCTGAATTTTGTTAAGCTACTAAGAAGTAAAGAGCTACAATTTCTCTTTCACAATTGCCTCTCAGTGACACAAGTGAAGATTTTCAAGCTAGCCATTAAAGATAAAAACGTATAAAGCCTCTACATGTGCAGCTTGTTAGGCCATACTGTTTTTATGAATTTTAAAATAATTTGCAATAGTGGCAGAAGTAGAATGAAGAAAAAAAAATTATGCAATAGCCTCAACTTTCAACAGTATTATTTGCATATCATCTTTCTATAGAAGGGCAACTATTGCTAACTTGATAATACACTGAACTGGTAAACTGTTAAGATGCTTTAGAGGTTTAGAAACCTTGTGTTTTGCACAGGACCTCCCGACTGTGCAAGAGTGCCACTGCACATGATGAAAGCCAGTCTCCCATTTCTGCCTGCTTATGTACATTCCTACTTTCTGAGAAACAAGGGAAGTGTGACAGAAATATAATGTTTTGAGCTTAAGTTTGAAGTGAGTGACAAAGTAATTTAAAAAGGAGAGAATTCTGATCTTAATATCTTGCCTGAACCAATTTATTTCTCACAGTTTATTTGAAATACAATTTGAATTCAAAGCAGAGAAAAAAATTAAAGTCTGCATTTGAAAGCTGCAGTAGTGTTCGTTGATCTGTCTGTTCAAATGCAGAAAGCCAGCATGTTATGATCTTGATCTTGGTTTCCTGCAGTATCAGAGAGGAGTGATGCAGGCACACTGCATCGTGGACATGACAGTTTACTCTTCAGTCTTTTGTTGCAGATGTTGGATGTAAAATATTAATGGAAATATTTAAATGATATAGTGAAATTATTATCTTAAACCATAAAAGAGAGACAAGAGAAATCACATAATTAACAATGGGAACCGTAGCCTTTCAGGTCACTTCTGTAACAAAGGAGTCATATTAGAAACTGAGAGTTCAGTTTTGTTGTTGAACTTGACATTTTGGAATTTAGTTTCATCCTAATTTAGAATGAAGTTGTTAGATGTCAAAAGCATGGCAAATTCTTCTTTGACAGTCATTCAGACTTACTTCAAATCTTAGATTGACAGCAGTCTGTCCAGCAGACTGCAAAAACGTTGGAGGACCCTGGTAGTTCTGACTCCTGGGAAGCTTACTTCAAGAGCTGATCTGAAATGAGGTATGCTTAAAAAACTGACACTTGAAAAGAAAGGATCTGATAAACTGAATAAGAAAAATCTAATACAGAGAAGACATGAAGATGTACAGGGCCCACAGGGAACACATGACTTCTGAAAGATATAAGGTATTTTTGTTTTCTTTCTCTTAACAAAGAAAAGTGAAGCACCTTCGAAACAATTTTCAATGTATCCAGATGGGGCACGCTATGCAAATTATTTCTTTTGTTTATTACTATTTGATCTTTATGTTTAATAAATCCTGATTTTAACATGATTTTTTTTTTTGACCTGCTGATTGAGAAATCTCATGCAGTCTGGTCCACAATTCTGGTAACACATCAGCCTCTATAAAAAGCAAACACAGCATGGGAATTTTCTGAATTCTCAATTCTGACTGGAGATGTCCATCAGAAGGGTTGTTAAAATAGATATCACTCTGTTACAGTGTGTTGCAAAGGGCTGCAGGCAAGCAAACGCAGGTGAACAATTCAATAAGCAAAAGACCGAGAACAACTGGAATGTATGTGACAATTTCACTCTTTGGACTTGATGCCAATAGACAAAATTATCATTGGGTCACTCAATAGCCTACATGAAAATACACTGGCCTGTTGTCAGGCAGCAGCAGGCTCTGCAAGCATCTTCACTCACCCTGAGAGATTTGGCTGCCTGTGTCCAAGGCCACATCAGGGGTGGTGCAGCTGTGTAGCCTTGGATCATACCCATGTGAAAAAAAGCAGCAAGAAGCCTGGTCGGGGCCACCCCACCTTCTGCGGGAGCTACATGTGAGCTCAGGTATATGTCCCTGACACTCACCCAAGCTATGCCACAGGTACGTTTGTGCCCAGCCATGCACCTTGCTGATCCTCACCCAGTGACTCACCCTCCCAAATCCACCTTGTCCCATCCTCATCCCTGTGGATTTGCCCTGGGACACGGCTGTCTGTGATCACTGCCACTGCCCCTGCCCTGCTCGCCTTGTGCAGGTGCTCCCTGCCTGCCCCACTGTCCCCCCTCAGCTCCCAGCCCACCTGCCCTGGCGGGGCAGCCCCCTCCTGCTGCTCCTATCGCAGAAAATTAATCTCAGAACTAGAATATTTGCCAGCAGTTTCAGCACAGAAGCAGTATTTTGTTTTGTCGTGAACCAAGAACAAATCTCTTATCTAAAACAGATTTTCTAAAATGTGTCTAATATATGAAAATTAATAAACTTTCAATATCCATCCTCTTGTATGGAAAGTTTTGTTCTGTCTGTTAATAACATCAACTAGCTAACTAACTAACTGTCATTCATAGCTGGCTGAATGTTTTCCTTTCAAATATTTATTGACAGACAGATTGGTTATCTAGACGTGACAGTATCATTAATAGTATCTGCTTTTCATATAAAATGTTATGGAGTTTTTAAATTAAAAAAACGTGAACACTTTGAAATATCTGTCTGGAAGTGCTACCCCTTTACTTCATTAGAGTTGCAGTTTAGTTGCATCTTATCCCAGTCCTCATTAATAGGTCATGGCTCTTGGACTGTTTGTATTTTTTTTCTATACTGCACCGCAATCTTAGACTCCTCTCACACATCATTTACACCCTGTAGGCTTCCTTGCTGATGCTATTTGCTGATTGATTTTTTTTTTTGAAAGAAAAAAACCCTCCTATCTACTGACTGTATTTCCGTGTATAATATTTCAATCATTTTGCACCAGCTACAACACATGTACCAGTGGTATCAAACATCTAAGCAGCTATGTGCATACTGTTTGACTCAGAGCAGTAAAAAATCCCTAAGCTTCAAGTCACGACAGCCTTTCAAATATTAACTGCTCATAAATAGGGGCAGTATTGTTCTTCCGCAGTCACTGCTACTAGTTCATTCGGTTGTTACCTTTAAAGAACAATATCAATGTCAGCTGTTTCATTGCAGATGATTTTAGCATGCCGACTATGGAAAAGGCTAGGAATGAAGCCCATAGGATTTAGAGAAAAAGAACTGTTTAAGAAAATATGATACAAATGAAGCATGGAAGAAGACACAAACCACAGGAGATTTCTCTCCTAGGTCCCATTGATCTATCACTCGTATTGCTTCCTTTCAAATGAATGGAAAGCAGAAGCCAGAAAGAGCTGTTTCTCATAATAAAATAGTAATGTCAAGTAGCATTCTAATGGGCTGAGAAATCCTTTACAAGAGACTGACTGTGCATCAGTCTTTCTACAGGTGCATGACTGCTGTATCGATATAGTATTTTACATTAGGATAGAAGATACTTGAGTTTTTGGCTCTGAAATCATAGAATCATAGAATCATAGAACCATTAAGGTTGGAAAAGACCTCTAAGACCATCAAGTCCAACCATCAACTAACACCACCAGGACTCCTAAACTAGGCCCTGGAGTGCCACGTCTACACCTTTTTTGAACGCCTCCAGGGTTGACGACTCCACCACCTCTCTGGGGAGCCTGTTCCAATGCCTAAACACTCTTTTGGTAAAGAAATTCTTCCTGATGTCCAATCTAAACCTCCCCTGATGCAACTTGAGGCCATTCCCTCTCGTCCTATCGCTAGTTTCTCGGGAGAAGAGTCCAACACCCACTTCCCTACAACCTCCTTTCAGGTAGTTGTGGAGAGCTATAAGGTCTCCCCTCAGCCTCCTCTTCTCCAAGCTAAACAGCCCCAGTTCTCTCAGC
>WAAD01011207.1:1110-28365 GCA_013389945.1 Fregata magnificens | reverse complement strand
TTGGCCTCGGCCCATCGATCCAGCCTATCCAGATCCCTCTGCAGAGCCTTCCTTCCCTCAAGCAGATCGACACTCCCACCCAGCTGGGTGTCATCTGCAAACTTGCTGAGGGTGCACTCAATCCCCTCATCCAGATCATCGATAAAGACGTTAAACAAGACTGGCCCCAAAACTGAGCCCTGGGGAACACCGCTCGCGACCGGCCGCCAGCTGGATTTAACTCCATTCACCACCACTCTCTGGGCTCGGATATCCAGCCAGTTTTTTACCCAGCAAAGTGTATGCCCATCCAAGCCGTGAGCTGCCAGCTTGTCCAGGAGAATCCCGTGGGAGACCGTGTCAAAGGCCTTACTAAAGTCCAGGTAGACAACATCCACAGCCATAAACATGAACGCAGCTTCAGAGTAACCACTTATGCACCGGAAGCATCAAGGTGAATTCACTAACATGGACTATTACCAGTTTTCTGTCATCTTCTCAGACAGGTGGGGAACTAATTCTATTTTCTCCACAGGTAATATCACTATCTGGTGGATCTCAACACTGCATGTATTAAAATCAAGCTTTTTATCTGCTGTATAAGAAGAAAGAGATGGCTTGACTTTCACAGCTTTTTAAATGATGGCTATGATTACAGTGAATTTACGCTTGTGTTGGTCTACAAGAAAGATCTTTTTAGTAAGCACATAATGCCTTCTTTTAAATTGCTGGCCTATCCGAGGGATTTAAGCAGCACTTTTCGGAACTTGTATGAAACTATCAACTACCAATCTGAGTAATTCTGGATGATTTTAATGGGGGGGTGGGTATCAGTTCTTTTTTTCCTGTCTTTGTGAGTTGTCTGTTATATATTATGTACTTTACAAACGTGATCAGTTGGACTCATGTTGTTGGAAGAGGAGATCATTCCTCCTCTGGAGCCGTGAAAGAAAAGGCTTGGGAGAGTGACACTTCTGAAGACCACAGGGCCTGGCTGGCGCAGGGTCACCACATGGAGGTGGTGCCTGCAGTGCCTGTGCAGAAATTGAGCCTGCAGTCAGGGGCAAAGAGGCAGCTCTCACAGAGGACAGGCACAACTCCATAAGGACCTGAGGACTTTACATTTGCTGCTGTTGAGAAAGCCACTGAGTGAAAACAGGGACTTGCCTGCAAAGACACAGTGGGTGAGCAAGAGCTGTATATAAACCTTTTGGTTTTCTATTCTGTCTACCTTGTCACATATTTAAAAAGTTAACTATTCAAGCTTGTGTTCTAATAATGTTTGACTTTTCTTTCCGCTAATCAAAAGCCTTCTGTCTTCTTGTGGAGCTTACTATAAAAAGACAGTATAGGCATGTTCACTTCACAGTGCTGCCTGATTCAGGATCCTGCCCCAATGGTAAATCCAGAATACCATGAACTGAGTTCAGAGTTTCCCACCTAAGACTGCCAGCACTGCAATAAGATTTTTGCCGTTGGAATCTATCTTCTGAATTTAAAGGAAAATAGATGCACACACACATTTTTTTTTCCCTGGAAAAACTTAAACAGATCCACATCCAGAAGGCTGAAAAGACCTCCTAGTTCTTCATCAGACACAATGTCTCGGAGAAGGGAAGAACAGATCTCATTCAGTATTACTGAGGATGATGTATGCAACAGTTCAGGACATTTCCATTGCATATAATGTAATCTTAAGACCTAAATCTGCAATTTGTGGACTAAGTGGAAGCTATGGCCTTTGATCTCAAGAGTTTCTATAATTTCTGAAAGCCGTCCTGTGGATATTTGTTGGTACTTCAGTGCATAGAGCTAGAGCTTTACAGCCACGCTTTCAAAAACTGAATATTAGTACAGACTGACATCTCCAAAGTCAAACTTTCACCCTTTGCTGGATCCTGAGTAGCTCTGCCTGTTTTACTTTAGAAAACATGCTATCAACTGCACCTTTAGTTTTTTACCCCACTCAGGGGTTGAACCAGTGGTGATCTTTTTGGCCCAAAGGTACTATAGTTTGGTGCCACAGTATGATTTAAAAGTAATCTACTTTGCATGCATTTGCTTTACAGAGTAGTCTGGGTATGCACTATCCAGTTTTCTTTTTGGAGGAAAATAAACCAGAAGATCAGCACCAGTCATGCACCAAACGCATTTCAACCCCTAATAGGGACACAAAGATCTGAATCAAGGTTGACAACCTTACTGCCTTCAACAGGAGAAAACACACATGCATACATGGATCAAATGGTGGCGGTATACCTTTGTATTTGCTGTCAACTGCCTTTAACTCTTCATGACTCATATAATTTCCTTCCTTGATGCTTTTTCTGATTTAACTGCCTCACTTTCTGTTGCCTACCTCAGAACTGTTTGCTGAATTTCTTGTTGCTTTTATAACGATTTTATTATCATCCACCTTTTACTAATGCTATTTTTTGTGACGGTCAGAAAACCCATCAATCTCCTTAGCTTCACAGAAGATCCCACAGGGTGCTAACTAGAGCCCCAAGGAAATGATACATCAACCTGTGCTGTAAGAAAGTTGAAATCTTCCTGATAGCAGGATAACCTAGTGTCAGTATCAGGAGGCTGCTGGCCTCATGACTGCTGTGAGGAGTCCAGAGGTGTCTAACTATGTTTCTGTGCAGTGACCAGTGGGCCGGCTGCAGAAGCAACCAGAGACAGATGGAGAAGGAGGCAGGGCCAATCCTGAGCAAGAAGCGCTGCTTCCATGGGTAGGCACTCTTATGTATCTCATTCTTGTGGACCCTTTCTAGGTGTTCAAGTTGCAACAGACTGTGGTGACTACTGGACCCTCTTCTGTTCTTCCCACAACTGCAAGTGCTGCTCCTGCCTGTTTTGTTAGGCCACACTGACCAGTTTCTGCCATTGCTAGTCCACGGTGGGCTGTGCCAGCCTTCAGGAAAATGTTTGTGTCATTAGTCACTATGATTTTTAGCTTTTGTTTAATGCTGGATGTCTTCCTAGCAAGTGTGTTCTCTGGGACTGGGCAGCGGCGATTATGAGCCATGGGCTGTTCAAGGCAACTCTGGAGGCCACCTTGGTGCCTCTCTGGAGACCTTTGAACCTCTGCATGTGAGACAGCTACAGAGAACTTGGCCACGGCATGCTATGCTGGCAGAAATAGTTTCTGAGACTGAAGAGCTACAGCTGGGGACCCTCTGGGGCACAATGCCTTGAATAGAATGTACTAACAGCCCATCCTAAGACTGAAAGGGGAGAGTCATTCTCTGAATGGAGTGTTTCAACCAAAGGCACAGGCACTGGGGAGATGAATAATTTCTCTTGATAGATGAAAAGTGGGAGGGGATGGGACAAAAGCGCTTATCTCACTAGAGGAGGGGGAGGAGGACATAGAGAAGGGTTTCTTGGTGAGAAGGAACATAGAAGAGTAGCCTCTGACCTAGTCAGCCCTGAATCTCTAGCTGCCTTCAAGTCTTACTCCTCCTCCCTCCCCAAGTCATGGCAGTCACTTACATAGGCCTTGTTAGCCTTTCATTCCTCCCACCTCACCAACCATGTTCTAGCACTTCCATCTGGAATTTTTTTATAGTGAAATGGCCTGCATAGTTTCCAGATGGCACTGGAGACAGAAGTTAACAGCCACACACCAGTAGGCAGAATAAACATATCTATCAACCCAGTTGCATTGAGGAGTGAATGGGTGAAGCAAGTAAGCCTCAGAGACCATGAAGACATCTCCACTCCCTTTGTGTGGAGGTGGGAGTGGGGATAGAAATTCAAGGAGACACAAGGAGACAGAGATCCATTTCTTTGTAATCTTCCCTTTACATTTGAAACACTGCAAAAGTCATTCGGTGTTAATCACATTTTTCTTGTCTTACTCCAGTCACTTGTGGTTGGTCTTCCCTTCGTCTGGGAAGGTGCAGCGGCCTGGAGAGAAGCACCATCTTTGATGCTCTGAGAAGAATCAAAGACAACAGAGGGCCGTGCTTATGGGTGTTGAAGAAGCTGGTCTTTGCTATTTCAGTCTGTTAAAAAGTTAAAAAGACTTAACTGTGTCCATGCAGGGGCTGTGCACATCACAGCCCAGACCTATAGTTTGGGAAACACTCAAATGTTTGTGTCCAGCCTGTCATGCAGCCTGCTATCTTGCAGGCAGATGGCAAAAGCCACAGTGTCCTTTCACACAGCATGTGACAGAGTTACAGTTAAACTGGGTACTTGCTCCACTGCTGGATATGTATGGTCTCGTGACCTGGTGATGCAGAGGGTGCATAGCATTTCCTAAGAGGCAGGCAGTATCCAGATGATGATAACACTATTGCTGCCCATAGAGAAGATGCTAGTGTTCCCTCTGAATCCACCACTGGAATTATGGACCATATGGGTATCGGAAGTCCTTCTGATGACCTGAAAATATGTTCATAAATATGCCTCAATGAGTAAAGGTGTGGGACAACTGAGTGGTAGTCTTTGTGGTTTATAGCTGCCTTTGGCCAGGTTGCAGATGGCAATGTGGATCCCATCAGTGGCCCTTAAGGAGCTCATGAACACAGGAAGGGTGAAGGCCTGGGGCAGAACAGCCACACCAGCAAATACCCCCAGAAAGCACTTGTCCGTGTCTTCTTTCTCGGACAAAAGGATATGCAGAAAGTCTAAGTCAGCTCATTCAGGTTGTTATCCTAGTCTAGTTGCCATAGAAAGAGAATAGTGCTTCTTCTCTTATAACATATTTCTTTGCCTGCTTACTATTCTCAGAGCAGGCAGTAGGCATTGCAGAGTCAACCACAAATAAGAAAGTATAAAAGAAGCAGGAAGAGAAATAAGACTTACTGTATGGGCAATGGGGGGAGAACCAGTGGCATGCTACTGTTATGTACATGATACAGATAAATGACAGCATGTCATGTCTAGAGTGTCTCACTGATAGGCTCAGTTAAGAAGGAAAACATTTGTGAGACTACTTTCATCAGACAGTTTTGAAGCACATGCATGGAGGGGACATTTGGTCTATGGGACCAGTCTACAGCTAGTCTGAAGTAAACACCCTGAACTATAGCACGGATGTATCTAACTGCCTTGTTTTACTGATCCATTCCTATTGTGCTGTATTACTTAAATAATGTAGACTAGGCCTTTGTGTTTCAGAGTTGAAAAGTTCATGTGTTATGCTGGATTCTAACACTTTTTTCTGTCTTTATTGTTGAAGGTCTTATAAGCAGCGCAATGAGCAGGTGAGTGGCCTCCTTCCAAATCAGGAAAGTAATTCCCAGAGGCATTAGAAGGAGGAAAAACAGCAAGGTAGAAAGCACTTCCTTTGAATTCTGTTTTTTATCTTCACTTCCAGCAGACCAGAACCAAGGAGTCATAGGCAGAAAGGGTCATAAATGTTATGATATCCACTTTGCAGCATCTCCTAATTTGGACACTGCCTTTAGGAATGGACGTTGGAATGATCTACCTATTAGCTGTGCTGAATGGGAGAGAATTAAACACCAGGATTCAAATCAGCTTGCTAAACTCTGGGATGTCTAAGCCAATAGCAATATAGCAATAGCAAACATATGATGTGGTCTTTCAATGTTACATACACAGCACAGTTAATGTGCACATGCACAGTAGTTCTGTTTGCCTAAATGCCAGACTTACTGTGCTTGCACAAAAGAGTGTTACATATGAGTAATAGATTCAGCACTTTTTGGAAGCACAGCTTTACTGCTCATATAACACTACTCACAGAGAGCATGTGCTCAAAGCCTGCTCATATCCTACTTCTTGTCTGGTTCTGCAAAGCACCCAGGAAAGAGGCTGGCTGCCTGCATGCCACTGCTACAAGATTCCCAAACTTGCTTTGTGCTGAGACCTCTCCATGCAGGAAGGAACAAGCTGCATACTTTAAGAATAGCTCAGAAGCCAGGAGAAAGCTGCTTTTTAGCTTACATCTTTATTCCATCTGTCAGATGAGAGAATGTGTTCCCATTATGTGCTGGGAGAAGAAGCCATACACTGAGCATCCCACACAAAAACAATCCTTTTTCTTATCTAAGTTCTCAGATAAGCTAGGATAATTCTTATTCTCAAAAACATTTTAGCTTTTGAGGAACCCATTGAGAAGTCACTTGCACATAGGTTTTGGATGCCAAAATAACTTGACAATGCTCCTTAGGTTTCCTATGTCACTTAAGCGTGGCTAAAATGTTAAATCATGACTGCTATTATTTTCTTAGTCAGTTAAGCATATCCTGCACACAATTCTTTTCTCAGTATTAATTTTTTTTTCTCAAGTCCTTGTACTTGCAACTTCAGTATCTTTTTAGACACTGTCTCTACCTCTCGACATGTTTGAACTTCCTTTTAATAAAGCATATAAAATCCTTCTCCAAACATTTATTGATTTCATTCTTTTCACACAAAAAAATCTTAAACGCAATATCAAACTCTGCTATGAAATTTGCTCTAAGACTGATGTCATGTATAAAATATTTCCATTTCAAGAATTAACTTTACAAATGATATTTCTACTGGAGTGTCTTAACCTTATTTAATAATAATAAGCCATAAAGTGGTCTAGTTAATATTAATATGAAACTTGAATAACTTAAATTACATTAGCATGAGATGAGAATTTGGGCTACTAGCTCTAATCCAACAAAAATAAAGGGTATTTTGTAAAGCAGAACTCTAACTGAAAGATTTCAACTCTGCCTATCTCTTACAAACAGAGCAGTTTACCCTCTTATGAAATGTTCTCCTCAAATACAGAATCATCAGGGAAAAATATTTTGAGAAATCTGGGTAAACATACCTTTTTATACTGGTTAAACACTGCATAAGAAACTACGATTAATTCATCTATATTTGGATAGATACGCGGGTTTTTTTCCTATTTAAAACTCCTTCAAGCTCTAGAAAGTGGTTCCTAAACAGGCTACTGGTATTTGAAATACAGAAATTCATCACTCTTTAGGAAGCCAGCAATTATGAGTGAAAAAAGACAGTTTCTTTTCAGCCACTAAATGCCTGTTGAATTTTCAGGCTGCAGAGATGAATATTGATGAGCATAAAAAAAGAGCTTTAAAAAAAGAGTATTTTAAAACCTTGACAATAGATTTGTTGCTTGATTTTTACCCTCTAAGCTTTTTCAATACTGCCTGAGTATATGGCTCTAAGGAAGTGTTGTTTCATAGATGTTCTTTAAAGCACTTAACTTCCACCTCAAAATCTGAGTTAAAAAGTATCACAAGACAGGAAACATTAATAGTAAAACTAAAAATAACATCATCAGCAATGTCATTAAGTACTAAAACACAAGAAGTCATCAAGTTTTAAATTAAATGAGGAACAGAAAAGAGGTACATGTTCAAAACAAACAAACTAAAAGAATTTTTTTCTAATGAGATTCAAATTAGTGAGACTCCAGTTATGGTTTGAGATCTTAAAATATTTAGATGTTACGCACTATTTTTGAATGCATGATGACAGAGCTGAACTTATCAACAAACAAATAGATATACAGAAATGTTTCACGGTTCCTTGCAGGATGTGATAGTTTTTTAGATCTTCAGCAAGCTGTTGTGAATACAGCAAGGTTGGGTTACATTAGATAAAACTTACCAAGATCCCAACTTTTTCGTCCCATAACTATTCCGACAGCTGTGCCTTCAAGAAAACTTGGTTTTGAATAGGAAATTATGTATTTTTACTATGTAAGCTGTCTTGCGTTGCTGAGTCATTTAAGTGAAGAAATGTGATGCACAGCTTCAGCTTTTAACTGCCTTTGTTTTGGTGTAACATTCTTGCATCAAAGACGTGTTAAAAACATGGCCCTTTAGGACTGTTTTTTCTAGCTCAACAGGGAAGCTGCTAAAGACTACCTCACCGTTATTCAGCCCGTGCTTCAAGCTGTTCTGTGCTACTTAATTATCTTTGGTTCAGAAGATGTTGATTCTTCCAAGTGACTGCATAACCATCTTGTTCTCAACTTGTTTCAAGAGTATCCCCAGATCTTGATTCTGTCCTCCTTTCTCACATTAAGCACATTTTAAAAAGACCTTGGTTGGAGCTTTACGACAGAATCTGGTCTCAGAATTAGTATACTTTCCAAAAGCAGATATTATTAATGATCTTTTCATAAACACCAGTTACTGAGTGCAGATAGCACTAAAATTATGAGATATTAACAATCCATACATTAACTTTGAAAAATTTAAACAAGAATACAAGAAAGCTGATCTCTCTAAGACGTATGAAAAACAGAAAAAATACTTCATCAGTTACAAGCAGGGATTAAGATTACAAAATTTTGTTTGAATCATAGCATTGCTGAAAATTCATAAATTCACAGTTAAACCTTAAATATCTATTGTAATTCATCAAATGCTACTTTTATGTACCCTACTACTTGTACCATTTACCTCACTTGTCTAATATGGTATGTGGAATATTATTGTCTTTAATAATCTTTGGTGTTTCAGTGCACAGACTCATATTGTAGTATATATGGATTGACTAACACATCCAGATACAGAAAATTGTTCACAGTTTCTAATTTTTCCCACACAAAAGAAACCCTTGTTCTCTTTTACAAGTGATCCATCCAGTAAGCCATGATGCATCAAAAAGCCTCTTCCAGCAATGCCAGCCTCACAGTCTAGACTGAAAAGTCCTTTAATAACTCTTCTCATTCTCCAGTATTATGAAACTGCAAGCAGACTAATCTCTATTTACCTCAATTATTCTACACATGCTGCTCCCAGAACACTCCACGCACTTTACACTAGGTTTTATTCCTGCCCTGGTATCTTGCACTAAGTATCTGCATCAGATGTGGCAGCCTTCTGAACCTTACTGGTGTCTACTTCTCCTCATTCATTCTCCTTATACAGCTTTCCAAAATCAAATAGTAAGTTTTCATGATAGGCTTACTATCTGTCTTGTTTGGAACGCTAGTAGAAGCCCCCACTGATATATTCTGGTACACAAAATATAAGAACAATCCCTTTCTGTCACCGATTTTTAAATCTATAGTTTAAATCAGCTAGCACCAAAAATGCTTGAAAAAATGACTGCAAGTTATTCTGTCCACAGCTGAGAAGCAAAATTCATGTACACAGCAACAAATCAAATATGAAGCCTGCAGGAAGCCTCTGCATCTTACATGAAAGGCAGGTATTAGGAAAACAATGTTTCATCCAAGGCTTTTAAGAATACTTCTATAAGGGACAAAGTATTTCCAGGCCAACTGCTATGTAAAGACAAACATCTGGGATTCATTGACAGCCTTATTTACACATATGTAATGACAGTCTATAAACAGGTTGAAAAGCCAGAAATAATTAAAATAAATTCTAAACAGCCATCACTTCAAATTACAGATTTTACTCTCCTTTGCTTTGTTTGTCAATTACGTCTATACAAAGTGAGTCCAATGCAATGACATTATGTTATGCCACATTTGCATGTACAAAAAACATGTCTACAAAAACAGTAGAGTTATGTTTATCTCCATTCAAAAAAGTGGTTTAAATAATGTGAAAGCTGTAGGTGTTAGTTCTCTCGCTTGGATAATAACAGAAACTATACCTTTGGGAGAAGCTGGATTGCTTGGAGTATTCTCTGTCTGTGTCCAGAGTTAAGGATTCCTATTTCCAAGAGATCCTGGTCCTCCATTACATTGCTTCCCTAAAAATGGAAAAAGAAGGTAGAATAAAAATGAAAAAATAGCAGATGCCTTCAATAGCCTGAAACAAGCCCTTCTGTTGCATTTAAGAGAGAACCTTTTCCTTAACTTATAGTATCTGACAAGAATCATAAATTAATGATGAATGCATTCGTTTTCACGGTGACAAAATACAGTGGAAGGTGCTTGAACTCATGGACAATTACTATACTGCTGGCAGCACTGCCAGTGGAGAAATTGTAGCTCTCACTCAAGCCGAATACCAGATGTGAACCTTCTTTCATTTGATTGAAACCAAGGACATGACTAGAGAAATGTTCAGAAACTTCATTTTTTCATTCCCCTCCTACCTCACCCAGCTATAGATGATGTTCATTTTTCTCTAGACTTAGCACAGAAGAGGATCAGCAGAGTGGATGAGGATAAAATTATTTAGTTCCTTGTTAATAAAATGGTGAAGAAACCAAAGAGGGGGAGCAGTATCAACAAACCCCATACAGTCCCCACCCCCCTGAATTTCACTGTACCAGTGCAGTCCTAA
This sequence comes from Fregata magnificens, assembly GCA_013389945.1. Classification (NCBI taxonomy): domain Eukaryota; kingdom Metazoa; phylum Chordata; class Aves; order Suliformes; family Fregatidae; genus Fregata; species Fregata magnificens. The sequence continues at coordinate 18,181 of WAAD01011207.1, read as the reverse complement.
CTTTACCCATCACTGCTCTTATCTCCCTGATTGCAGGCAGGTCAAATAACTCCTAACATGCAAACAGCTGAAAAAGACCATCTGTTCAAACAACACACAAAACTAAGTGCCCACAAAAGTCCATAAAATAAAACTCCACAATTCAAGCCTCTATTCTTAGGAGGTGCTACCAGTAGGACAGGACCTACAGCTTCACAAACAGGATAATACGACTCCTAAGTTCAAGGAGTCTGACACCACCTAGATAGTAAGTTCAGCATTTGAAGGTTAAGGTACTTGATTAGCTGGCAGTGACTATTGGGAATCACAGGAGGCACAACAGTATCTCAAAAAGGGAATTGCAGCCAGGGATCAAATCGAGATGGTTCAAAGTAGGCTGACAATCTTGTATTGCTTTTTTAGACTACCTCATTTCAGACAAAAACTCAAGAGGCTTTTTTTTTATTTTTAAAAAGCTTCTAACCCTTACAGTTGTGAACAAAACCTGCAAAAAACAGATGACCTGTCTGAACTCTTACCTCTGTTGGAGTCTCATGACACTAATTTGCTAGAAGCAAGAATTCTTATTATTCGTACTCATTTAACATCATCATGAAATAGGCTTTATGTGAGCAAATCCATGAAAAACTTCATCTCCACCTTTCCATTTGGCTTGCTGCTTCTGACTCAGTACAGCTCTTAAGCAGCAGCAAAATGAAAAGCTGATAGGCGCATAACAGAACATACTTAAATACTTTGCTGAATCAGGGCTTAATAATAGATATGAATTCTTTCTGAATATCAAATCTCCTGTCCCACAGCAACATAGCTTTCTTTCAAAAAGCATGCTGGAATATGCAATACTTGACCCTGTTCAGCTGCTAAATCTTCACTCTTTTCAGAGGGACTGATTAGTTTACAGATGTACTCTTGAGGACTCTCAGGTGCTACTCTGTAGAGTACCCTGCAAAATCTAGGGGAGGTCTTTTTAAGGCAATCATGGAAACTTTGCAAAGCTGTTACATTTAAAATTATATTTCACAGTAAGTGATATGATTTAAGACTACAGGTCTGCAAATCATATCCTGAAAGAATTTGTGTGCAGCATTCAGAACAGGGGCAAGCAGAGACCGGCTCTAAAGGGAGAAGCTGTGCAATCATGCCAGTTTAAGTAGATCACATGGTGTAAGAGTGCATGCAGCACAGGCTGTGCAAACAGTGATAGTGATGAGGTGGGGTTAATACCCCCTTCATCTCCCTGATAAACACATATAAAATACAATTTCCCCTTTCTTCCTTTCTCCTGTAAATAACTTAAAGGAGGCTGTAAACTTGGAGGAAGAATTGGGGAAAAGACCTCTGCATTTTGGGCTGGATTCTCCAGCTGCTGAAAATAGCTAGCGTAAATGGATTTAAGCAAACTGAGCCAACTGAGGATCCAGTCCAAAAAAAAGACTGTACATTTTTGTTCATTTTAATAAATGCAGCTATATTGTTTACAGCTATTGTTTTCACTTCATTTCACTGTTTTTCAGATTTCACCTTTCATTACTGCATGATGTTTACACACAATCACGGTATACTCATCACTGAGATACTACACACTGTTTACTGGTGTCAGTAACCTTGGCATCCAGCTTCAAATATTGCAACGTTTAAAACCCAATTCAACTAACACTTAGGCACAGGAAAAATCCTGTCTATTTGCACAAAGTTGATGCATAGCAGAGACAGCATTATTTTATTAATTCTTTACTATTGTATTTTTCCTTACATATTAGTTCATATATTTTGTTTCTTTGCAGTTGGTATTATATATTTTTTTAAGTATGTCAAGGTTACAAAATCAAATATTTAAAACTCAGGAAAGCCCGGAATTCATGTTGCCTCCTTGTCCCCTGTCTGAGAAGGCAACAACCTGGTCTTCCAGGTTTTGGAGATTTTCCTGTGTGTTACCATCAGTGTCAACAGTAGCAGACACTCATCCCTCCTGTAAAACAGACTTCATTGTCTCCTGCCATGGAGCTAAACCAGCTCTTCATCTTTCCACAAGAGCAAACCAGGATACTCAGTATATACCCACTATTGCTTAACATAGAGGAGTAAACTGATAGTAGTAGAAAGCTGCTGTCTGCTTTGCAGACATGCCTGTGAAGAGAAAGAAACAGTTGCCCTTATTCCTATCTCCCTGGTGTCTGGTCTCATTCTCCCCTTAATCCCAGCCCCTGATTCTTTTTTTACCTGATTCCTCTTTCGCTCCTCCAGTCTCCTTCCATAGGCTCCTATGCTGAGAGTGAGGAAAACCTCACTTCCTTCTGCAGCAGATCAGAGACAAGAGGAGAAATTCTCTCCCTGCTCTTAGCTGCCATGCACACATTATTATAAGCTGGGCCAAATTTAACCTCAATTAACTTTACAGTGATGACATGGTAAATGTAATTAAAATGAATATTAATGCAAGAATGTCTTTTCACATTATTTCAGCCTTAAAAACAGCTGAGCTATGTTAGCTGAAACATTCACCAAGAAGAAATTATTCTAGTAGACACCTAGAGCACTTGAGTCCAGAGATTTAACTTTGATATGCTTATATACAGAACAGCTTCATATAACAGGAAATATGGGACAGCAATCTCTACTGGGGTTATTATGCTTTTATTATGTAATAAAAACATAAGAGGCTTTGTGATATTGTAGTTTCCTAAGCCTATAGGAAAACTTAGTTGGAAGGAAAATTTACTTCTTGGAATTAAAGCAATAAGAATATATCAAAATTGCTTATACTAGGACAGATTCAGATCTCATTCACTTCAGCTTATGCTGCTGAAGTTCCTGTCTTGTTAATGCATAAGAGATAGTCTTACTGATGAATTAGAAAGATTCTGGTTCTGAAGTTCCAGTTAGGAAAGAGTGTAGTTGCCCCCCCTGGGATTTGTGGTTCTGCACAACTCTCAGGAATATCATATTTTTCCCTGTAAGCACATACAGGAAGCCAATCTCCTGAGTAAGAAGGCAGTAGTTTCACAGAACAGTTGGGCTCAAGAAGGAAGGAAAAAAATGACTCTGCATGTGGGAGACTGGAGGCATATGAAAAACAACACAATCTAAAAAACCCAGAAATTTTGCCAAAATCTGAGATAGTTCCTATAAACAAGTTCAGAACAAAATACATAACGATAGACTATGAGATAAAGATTTTACTGGCATTTATTTGGGTTGTTCCACACAAAATCACCTCTGGCACTCTCCACCTGAAGTTAATACAGCCTTTCCCAAAAATGCTGCGTTAGACCTTTATACCAGATTCCAAATGTATCTAAGTACGGATATACATATACAGAATCTTTAGAAAACAATTTAATCTGGAATATGTCAGATTTATATAAAAAAATTACTCTATTAACATTAGCCTAATTTTTATACATTAAACAGCTCAAAGGACCTCTAAAATCCAATCAAAGCAGAAGATTCATAAACTTGTAGACAACTTCATTTACTATCAAAAGAGAACAACTTTCAAGATTTTTAATAAAAAAAAGATCAATACGCATTCTACATTCTGCAGGAACAAAAGCACTTTGAAAAGTTGTCCCTGAAGATAATAAAATATGGTGATTAGAAGAACATATTAGGGTGGCCGGCATGATTGTATGTTTCTCATTGCCCCCCTTTTGTACCTAAGATTTTAATGCTTTCTTCATACATTTTCTGTGTGTGAGACCTATGGTGAAAAATCCCAATGTCTGGTTCTGTCATCTAAGTAAAATAATGGAGTGTCGATCTGCTCGAGGGAAGGAAGGCCCTGCAGAGGGATCTGGATAGGCTGGATCGATGGGCCGAGGCCAACTGTATGAGGTTCAACAAGGCCAAGTGCCGGGTCCTGCACTTTGGTCACAACAACCCCATGCAACGCTACAGGCTTGGGGAAGAGTGGCTGGAGAGCTGCCCGGCAGAAAAGGACCTGGGGGTGCTGGTCGACAGCCGGCTGAACATGAGCCGGCAGTGTGCCCAGGTGGCCAAGAAAGCCAACAGCATCCTGGGTTGTATCAGGAATAGTGTGACCAGCAGGAGTAAGGAAGTGATCGTGCCCCTGTACTCGGCACTGGTGAGGCCGCACCTCGAGTACTGTGTTCAGTTTTGGGCCCCTCAGTACAAGAAGGACATTGAGGTGCTGGAGCGTGTCCAGAGAAGGGCAACGAGGCTGGTGAAGGGACTAGAAAACAAGTCTTATGAGGAGCGGCTGAGAGAACTGGGGTTGTTTAGTCTGGAGAAGAGGAGGCTGAGGGGAGACCTTATCGCTCTCTACAACTACCTGAAGGGAGGTTGTAGGGAAGCGGGTGCTGGACTCTTCTCCCACGAAACTAGCGATAGGACGAGAGGAAATGGCTTCAAGTTGCGTCAGGGGAGGTTTAGATTGGACATTAGGAAGAATTTCTTTACTGAAAGAGTGGTTAGGCATTGGAACAGGCTGCCCAGAGAGGTGGTGGAGTCGTCTACCCTGGAGGCGTTCAAAAAAGGTGTAGACGTGGCACTCCAGGGTCTAGTTTAGGAGTCATGGTGGTGTTAGTTGATGGTTGGACTTGATGATCTTAGAGGTCTTTTCCAACCCAATGATTCTATGATTCTATGATTCTATGATGATAAAAATGGTACGGAAGCTTTAAAACAGCTGGAAGATATAGCACTAGATTTATCTGAAAAACTCAACCACTGAAGTTGGAAAAAAGGTGGTATGGGGAACAAACCACCTGCATATGCTTTTAGCTCTTATTCTTGCTCTTCACCTTGGCTAATAGATTAAAAGCCTGATAAAGGTTGGAGAGAGGTTTCATAGATTTTCATTGCAATCAAAATTCTGGGAAAAAAACCTCAGTGGCGAGATAAATGCATATGCATCACTTTATGTAAACTGCGTAAAAACTGGCTGGAAAAAAGAGAAAGAAAAAAATAATTTTGCATTTGAAGCTTTTTTCTCTCTTACAAAAGAAAAGATTGTTATGTAAGAAATAGAAGATTTGTAAGAGCTCTGGCTATGGCCTGGCAATACCAACTAACCCAGCTTTTTCTATGCTCAGCTATGCCAGCTAGAGGAGGAGAAGTAGTGAATCTGGTGCCTAAAGCTGTGTAAGAGCTGCTACCCATCAGGCTGAGTTGAATTCATTTGCTGAGCAGCCATTATTGAGATCAAGTTCAACTGGAGAAGTGGCAACAACTTCTGGTAACCTTTTTATGCTTTGGTGTATTGGAAATTGGTTTGCCGAAGAGCAGGGTTGGTGTGGGTAAGGGAAGGATGACTTCTGAGGTAAATACAGTATTGATGGGGTTTGCATCACTCTTGTTGCTTGGGGAGCACTATACGCTCTCCTCTGCCCTCTCCACCTGCCCACGTAGTAATCTGCTGCACCATCAACATTTTGTATTTGTACTGAATCTCACCCTGGCTGTCTGAGACCTGACACTGCCGGAGCACAGCTGGGGGGATCTGAATGGAGTTGGGGCAACAGGCCTCATACTTGCGTTTTCAGGGTTGCTGGAAATATGACTTGGCACAGAAAGGAAAAAAGAGAATTTGGGAGGTGGTACAGTTAGCTGGGGTATCTGAGAGTATCATCATTCCTGCCACTCAGAAAAGAGAGGTGAGAGCAGGGCGGGGCCAGATGGGAACGTTCTTCCATTATACGTGCTTGGAGACTGGAGTCAGATATAGAAAAGTGAGACCAACAGCATGAAAGAGCTCTATTGTTCCCTACCGCTTCCACTCCAAATGCGTAACTGGGAAGGAAGGGAGCAGGCATCTGGTACCAATGGGAACAAGGACTGTTACGAAGCACATCCTCAACGGCTCACTTAAAGCAGCCCCCTCTTCATTCCGAATTGCTTTGCTTCTCACCCACCTAATCCTAACACCCTTCCAAATTGCATCCCCTTGAAATAGTTGACATCTAAAGTGTCCTCTGGCTGGGACCACATTAAAGACATCTCACAAAATGGTTAAGGACACATTGAATAACCAGGACTTTTCTTTTTCGTTGTCTAAATCATATGCCAGAAGGTTTATAAATTTTCATCACAACATAGCTTTTCCACAAGGGGAAAGAGTTTATTTCTTAGAGACTTGCAAGAAATGACTAGAGAAATGTAGTTTTCAACAATGAAAACTGCTTCTTATTAGTGCAAAAATTTCAGGCAATGTGTCATATATGTCATTTCCAAACAAGAACTGGCAAACGACCAGAATTTAGCAAGCTTCAGTATGAGTGAAAAGGTTGCCTCTCACTAGTATTGCCACTGTTAACGTGAAAACAAGATCTGTAAGAATGATTACTGAGTGAAATGCTTAACTTGTACTTTGAGGTCAGAAAGATTTATCAGATTCCTGGAGATACTGCAGAAATTGTTATTTCACCTACAAACCTGACAAGACTATGTTAGAAACACCCCCTGCAGAAGCATGAAATTTTGCCTTGGGGAAAAGAGATTGATGATTGTAAAATACGTTAGGAAGAAAGGACAGAGCATGTTGCAAAATAATCATTTGATAACGTTCTTCCAAAATTATTTTGCTTTTAAACTGTTGATACTGATACTCATTCTCAGTCCTCACCTTGCTCTATTGTCAGTCTTCACATTTATGACTTTCTTAGCAATTAAAAACCCCACAAAACCAAAGAGAAAACTGGAAGAAAGTTTTCCACATTACTGTCATTTTGTCAGGAAGTAATAATAAACTACTGTTGAAATGTTAACTAAAAAAGGTCATTTTGCTCATAGATAAGAGTGAGGTGATAGCAATTCAGAGCCCTAATTTACAAACTATGCATAAAGATAGAAGGTGACGTAAGTAGGGTCAGTTTAAAAAGGAGTCCCAACAGATCCCGAGTCCCACTCTACCTATGTTTCAAAGATCTCTCTCTGGTTCACGTTCAGCTCTTCCAGAAGTGAACCTGAAGTAACCAGTGCCATCAAAAGCTTTTCAAATATTGATATTCAAATGAACATATAGTCACAGACCTTTCACACAACAGTAATAGTTAATTAAAGTATAGTGCTTATTAAACAATACTGATAGCTGGGACAAGGATCCTTGTAGGAAGAATTTCTGCTATTTTTATCCCCTCTTCCTTGTAGCGCTGATTCATTACAACCAACACAATTGTCACATGCAAATTAGCTGCACAGATAAGGTGGCAATTGAAAAAATTACCTCTGATGTCGCACTTGGCCCACTTAATTACTAACACTGTTGACCCAACTCTGTCTGCCTATTTAGTCATAACAATTCAATAAAATAATTATTAATACTTACCTAAATTACATCTTAATGTCTTGAATGTATATTGTGAAGATAATTTCACTTCATTTGGGTAATGAAAATTCCAGAGAGTCTATATTGTACCATTATTCAGATTACTTGAAGATAAATGCTAGTTAGCTTAGATGCTAAATTTCTCAAAGGACCCACTTTAAAATCAATACTACTGTGAGCTAATTAACAGACTTTTAAATTATCAGAGAAATATTCCTTTCTCCAATAAGTGTGTAAGTTTGGGGAGTGCAGGAAGGGATAAACTTCATATTTTCAGACATAACAAAAATGCTGAATACCTGCTCTGCATGTAACATGGAGTTCTGTTTAACCTTGGAGCTAACACTGGTGTTTTTGTAATAAACGTAAAAACTCTGTTCACCTCCCAGAATGTCTCACAGAAGTATGGCCTTCCTCACATTTTTATCAGCCCTTGTCATGATGTTGTTTAAAATGTGAGCCACCCAAATCAGCCTGGAGAGTACAAAACAGAGTCAAAGACTTTGACTGCAAAGTTCTGGGCAGGATCCATGTCTTTATAGGTTATTCACAGAAAAGGTCTGTGAAATAGCAGCAAGGAAAACACATGCTCAAGAAAATACTTAAGCCTTCACACACTTATGCCTTAAAGTTACAACTGAGGTCTTGGAAGCACTTGTTTGTCTCCTGCCTGCAGCTGAATCCCGCTCACACTGGCAGCTTTACCTTTGGGCTGCCTGGTGTTCAAGCTCTCCATTCTGAGCAGACGGAGCAGCCTGGAAGCCACGTCAGACCTTCAAGGGAGTCTAGAAAGTAGGTCCTCCTCTTAGATGCCATCAGAGCTCGATCTGGTAGGAAGTCTCAGAGCGTGCCCAAGGCAGAAACACAGGAGCATGGTGTGAATTGGCAGCTGCTCTTTCTTACAAATGTGACGGAAGGAGGAAGAATTGCTTTGTCTTTCTCTCTCATAGCACAGCCCAGCCATTAGAGGATTCATGCAGAAGGCAGAAGATCAGATTCATGTGTCTTTCTCAAACTTGAATTTCCTAAAAAGAGAGGAAGCTATGCAACAACTAATAGGAAAGGGCATTCTGGGATTGAGGAGGAATCGTTCACTGGTCCTGCTGAAACTAAATTGCTGTGAAGTTTGCTCAGTAAGCCAGAAAGGAATGTTATCCTTTAGATCAGTGACAGCTGGCTGTGGTAAATCAATCTTTTTGTGCTATTGCTAGAAATGTTTCTGGTTTACATCCAGTGACTGCCAAATATAAAAAGCAGAGAAAAAGCTAAAAAATCAGGACTTTCTATTTCTTTCAACCAAGTGTCCTAACTTCTGAGCTACAGACTCATGCTTCTGGTGCATACTGTAATTTGAAAGAAAACAGTGAGCCAGCTGTCCTCATCCAAAGGGACAACTTGGATGTCAAGATCCAGGGAGCAGCAGCCTCCAAATGGTGTCTAATGCAGGGCTGCAAAGCGGGGCAAAACTTTCAGACATAACTCCTACTGGCTTCCTCTGCTTAGCATTGCAAACCCCTTTCTTAAGTGCCTTTCTCTTCCTATTAAGTTATGCAGGGTCTTGTGCGCCTAATTCAATTGTAGGGATCCCACTCCCAGAGACAGGAACTGTAAAGTCAAGTGTGGCGATGCTCACCATTGCTGCAGCTAACTGCATTGTTAATACGGTCTTGGAGGCCTCACCTGGCTGTTTGGAGTCTGCTCTGTGCGCTGCAAAATGAAGGCACTGCCTAACTTTCATGTGCCCAAACCATTTTCAGGACCTAGCTGCTAGTAATTGCAGGCTGTTAGGTCAACTGAACTTGCTGTTTTGTTTAATATTATATTATTAAATATAATAAAATATGAAGCAGCTCCCAAAAATGAGAAACACTGGAAAATGAATGGTGTTTTCTATGCATCACTGATTTGCTATGTTTCAATGCGTTTCACATTCCACCATGCTGCTTTTGATCTGTAGTGGTGAAGCAAGGGTAAAAGGTAAGAGAGCTTGTACGCTAAAAAGGAACTGGAATATACTAACTTTCTCTAGGTGAAAATTAAAAGGTTGTGGGGAAAATACACAGTTAGGCTTGCCTGCTAAATACGGTCGTTATGTTGAGACCCATTTTAACGTATTCTTACAGATTTTGTTTGCTAAGGCAGGCACAACGAAGAGCAGGATTGAATAAGGTATTGTTGTCTCCCACTGCACACAGATGAGATTTCTATTACATGTGATTTTTCTTATACAAACCATTGTGATTTATTTCCATGGTATGTACAGAGATATTACTAGCCAGGTCCCTGAAGCCCAAGAGGTAAGTGGAGATGGCCTCCATTTTCTTCAAACCCTTTCTAAAAATATGAGAACATTTGATTGAGGGTTGACAATTTTCTTTTCTTCCTTTGCTGGTTCTTGTAATTCATTTTGCATGGGAAGTGGGCTGTGTTTTTCTCATCCCTTCCAATTCAGCAGCCGGGCGGCTGGCTTTGCGGGCCCACTCCCGTCACCACGGCAACTAGCAGATCACTGTGATGTGATCCCATGCGCTTTATGTCACTACACAGTGCTATTGTTCTCCGGTAACGATTTGGGAGATGCATTTCCCTATTCTCATTAAGGAGGATTAATTATCATTCCACTGGATGGTCATCCCGCATGTCACGTGTGGACTACAGCATCATATTAGGATGCGTTTTGCTTCACATGTAGCAACTTCAAGAACGACTGGCTTGCTCCATGAAGCCTACGTTCAGCACCAAGCAGACACTGCTCCTCAGAAACATGCTAGAGAATCTGAATCCAGGCTGTAGTTCTCGAGAATCATCAGCATGACCATACTAGGTGAGATCAAAGCTCTCTCTAACTCATTGGTTCAGTGTCTCTGCTAGTGGCCAAAACTGCCCAGAAAAGCAAAATATATAAATAATTTGTCTTATATAATTTTTTTCACTCTCATCTTTGGGCTAATTTGAAGTTAAGCATATGGGCATTTAGCTACACTAAAGACTGAGTGCTGGATATATAGCAGGCAGAAGACCTGATTTTGCTAAATACAAATCCACCATAGATTTCAACAGATACATAAGGCTCAGCTGCTCTTTAGCATTTGGAAGAAGCTGATTTACCATCCCTTTTCTAGACTGCAGCAAATCATCCCTGCACTGCAAAGCTTATTTCTTTTTATGTGTTGCAGAGATGGCAAAAGCCCTGGACTAGCCTTCTTACAAATTACCTTTGGGATGATATATTCCACAAGAATCAAAATAAGAGTAGTCCCCTCAAAACTGTGCTATGATGAGAGGCCCGAACTTGTAGAGTGCATGGAAGAAAGGATACTTAGAATCACAGAATCAGAATCACAGAATGGTTTGGGTCAGAAGGCATCTTCAAAGATCGCCTAGTCCAATCCCCCTGCCATAGGCAGGGGCATCTTTCATGTTGCTCAAAACCCCATCCAACCTGACCTTGAACACTTCCAGGGATGGGGCACCCACAACTTTTCTGGGCAACCTGTTCCAGTGTACCACCACCCTCATCATAAAAAAACTTCTTCCTTATGTCCAATCTGAATCTACCCTCTTTCAGTTTAAAACCATGGCCCCTTGTCCTGTCACTACAGGCCTTGGTAAAAAGTCTCTATCTGTCTTTCCTATAGGCCCCCTTTATACACTGGAAGGCTGCAATAAGGTCTCCCTGCAGTCTTCTCTTCTCCAGGTTGAACAACGCCAACTCTCTCAGCCTTTCTTCATAGGAGATGTGTTCCATCCCTCTGATCATTTTCGTGGCCCTCCTCTGGACCTGCTCTAACAGGTCCATGTCTTCCTGGATGCAGTACTCCAGGTGGGGTCTCACCAGAGTAGAACAGAGGGGGAGAATCACCTCCCTCAACCTGCTGACCAGGCTTCTTTTTATGCAGCCCAGGCTATGACTGGCTTTCTGGGCTGCAGGTGCACATTGCTGGCTCATATCCAATTTTTCATCCATCAGTATCCCCAAGTCCTTCTCTGCAGGGCTGCTCTTAATCAGTTCATCCCCCAGTCTCTGCTGATATTGGGGATTGCCCCGACCCAGGTGCAGGGGTTGCAACCTTGCACTTGGCCTTGTTGAACCTCATGAGGTTCACATGGGCCCACTTCTCAAGCCTGTCAAGGCCCCTGGATGGCATCCCTTCTACGCATAAAGGAGGTATTTCACTCTCTGTCCTTTACTGACTCCTAAAACACTTGAACAAGGTATAACTGGACAATGAGTCCAAAGAATGAGGGAAAGACATTCCATTTATGCTAACTTTATCTAAAAATTAAAGGTTCCATTTTGGAAAACAACTGGGTAGCCACTGATACGTAAGAAGTGCACTCTGGAGTGATTCACTGATCAGTGCATTCCTTAATATTTCTTTGTCAACCCATGACAACATATTTTTACTATTAAACAGTAGCATTTCATGTAGCATGGTCTAGGTCTGTCACCAACAGCACACAGCAACTGTTACCCAGAACATATAAAAAACCCTGTGTAGCTATTGACTGGATCCCATATAAAATATTAATTACCACAGGCAACAAAACAGTTTGCCCACAATTTTTAAGTATCTTGTCATTGAAGAATAATATTTCTAATTCTGAAATGTAAAAATAAACAAAAACATTCAATAAATAAACAAACAAATGCAAAATCAGATTTCTGGCTGTGCGAGCCAGATAACAAACTGTCTACTTTCTGTTCCCTTCCTCCCTCCATATCTGTTTTTTCTCCCTGTGCAACTTATTCCCAATCCACATATTGTATTCAGATATAGTTCAAATACTGTGACCTTTCTTTCTGTTCACATTCTCTGCTTTATTTACACATTTTTCACTCTTCTGCAAATATTCTTGTATTGCTTATCTCAGATACAACAGAAAAGCAGTAATTACTGTGACTACCATAGTTCTGTGTTTTCTACACATAACTGAGTAGTTAGAAGTTACAAATACTCACACAACATGATGTTTTTATACCAATCCATAAATAACTTGCATATATGATGACAGGCATAATCTTTTATTACCAGTGAATATAAGAAAACAATCCATGCATTTGAAGAAGTCTGTTCTCAGAAATAGAACTATGTAACTTGTCTCCCCCCAAAGCAAGTACTAGCTGTGAAGCTTAAAGTCACATATTGGTCTCATACAGACAGTCCTAGCATCTTGATATAGCCCTTTGATCTATTCTTCCTGCCTAGCAAATAGTATTTGGTTTCAAGACTCTTCTATGTAAAGGTAAACTTGATCTGCTATTTATCTGAGGGGCTGATTATTCTTCCCATAGATGTGCTGCATTTTCTGAAAAATCTGAGTTAACATGCTCAAAATTAATGAGAGGACAGCTTGATATATTCTTAGGGTAGTATTACCTGTATGCAGACTGATCCAGTCCCAAAACAGCGTGGAAGGATTCTGCAATGTTGCTACACAGCTGATTTTCCAAGTATACATGTTGAGATGTCTGCTGTCAGAGTCCAGCAATCTGACACTAGTACTTAATTTCCCTCAGTCACAGGAAACTTTCATGCAAGTCAGTCCACCTCATATGGCACCCTCCTTCCTGATGCTACTGTGATGAGCGTTTCCACCAATCCATTACCTATACAAGGATACTGCATTCGACAACTAATGTTTAGGGAGTCTCCCCCTATCCAAATTCAAGCAGTTCTTTTACCGATGCCTTGCAGATTTCTTTGTGAGCAAGCTTTTTCCAATTTAACTTTTCTTTGCAATAAAGAAATGCTCCTAATGGTCCTGATGAACACTTGTGAGTCTCACTGGCCCCTTCTGCCTCTAATATCAGGTCCAAAACAGTCCAACGCTACCAACAAATTGGATAATAAAACTATGTGCTCCTGATCTAGTGACACAAGGTTGTGGGAGACTGTAACTTCACTTGATATAATTTCTATATTTCAGTACACCTTCTTAAAAGGAAAGTTACTGCAATGAGTAAAACAGACAAAATAAGAGCTGCTGATCCCCACTACACATTAAAGGAATGTTGCAAAGTCACAAAGCTACAAAGCACCAGAATTAAGGCTGTTCAACACTGGCTTACCACCCTTCACCCCAGGATACATATTCTACACGGCATCATACACACAGTGTAATTATATTTATGAATAATCCATGAATTCAGTGCAGGGGGATGGGTGGTACTTATGAAATAAGATAGCTGATATTTCTTTTTTTAGCCTTTATCATTCTCTGTGTGGGTCCATATCCTATATATAGTCTTCCATTGAAGACCTCACCAGTAAGAATGACTCACTTTCTTCAGACTTCTTTTAGACATTCATTGAAATAATATTAGACAGCTCCAAAACAGGAATGAATATATTTTATAAGACTCCTTATATGCAAGGTGGCATTTTGATACCCATTATACAGATGAAGAATTAAAGTAGGACTAATTAGGGCCAGAATTAAAAAAAAAAAAATCTATTAGTTCTCAGTGCCTAAATGCAGGGATTATTTTTTTCCATTTCAACGAGTACTTAGTATCTATCTACATATGTATTCAAAGGACAACTGTAGTCAAATTTGGTTTTAGCTGTGAGCACTCACACTTCAGCAAATCCAAATTCTGCTCCTTCCCTTGCACATGTGTATCGAAGGGTTTTCAGTGCAACAGTTTTATCAGAAAAGCTTGTCACAATTTGTAGCTACCGGTCTAGGTAAATCAGAAGCCTGAGACACCTTGGAAAATGGAAAAATCTGAATAATATAGTACTACAAAGCATGCTGGAGAGCATGGCCAGCTTTCTGCAAGGAGTCAGCTTAAGCCCAGCCAAGCAAACTAGCTCTCACTCGGCACCAGCTCTGTTGGGCCAGAGCTGTCTCCCAAAGAATGACAAGAACATCTTTGTGAAAACCATCCAGTTAAATGTTCCTCTGCTTTTGTTCAGGACTCCCTAAAATCTTTTAAGTAAGTCAGTAAAAGAACTTAGATGTGAAGCAGATATCCTCCATCCCCCTCTTTGCTTTCTTTTATTCCCCCCATTTCTTCCTCTTCTTCCCTCCCTCCTTCCTTCCTTCCTTCAACTGGGAGACAAAGAAGACACACAGTAATTTCTACTGAGGAAAGAGGAAATGGAGAAAAGGAGGAGATGGAGAGCACAAGAAGAGTCCAGCCTGCAGGGATAATGTGGCAGGGAGAGAGCTCAGAACCATAAATGCATTTGGGGGGAGAGGGTCAGACACAGAGAATCTCAGAAATAAAGAGAGATGAGGAGTGGTACCTAGGTAGCTCCAGGAGAGACAAGAGGAATGCTAAGAAACAGTTCCTGCCACGAGTTTGGCTAATAGAAGCAATAATGATAAATTGCATGTAGCTGGCTCATACATAGAAAATATTTCTGATTCATTTTGTTTGGGGCATAAAAATATTAATAACTATTAAATACTTGTTTTGTTTTCCTGTACCATTTGTAGCTTGAGTCCAATCAGTGCCACTGAATTTATTCAGAACTTAACTGAAGGTACTCAGTGAGATTCCTCTGGCAATCTGGTTACCCCTGGCTCCCTCCTGAGAAACTGTGCATTCCAACTGCAGATACCTAGAAACCTGTACTATCAAAGGACAGACACAAGCAGATAATTGGCCACAAGATAGCTCTTAATATACAGATGTTTCTATCCCAGGATCCTCTCTCAATTTCATATATGTAGGCCAGCAATATTACGTAATTTCCTAGCCAGATAATTAAGGGAATAGAGAAGCATCTTGCCCAAACTCATAATCCAAATCAAAGGCTGACCTCAGAAAAGACCCTTAGATACACTGTCCTATGCATTCTCCAGACCAGACTTCTTCTGCATGTGCTAGCCTGTGTTTTCTTTATTCTCTTTTCCCCTGTGTCTCCATTTCTTATTGTTCAAGAAGGAAGGAAATCAGCATGTACTTTAAACAAATACATATATGAAGGAAGATGCTGTTATATACATAGCAGAGTTAAGAGACAGAGAAATCAAACCATACAAGCAGGAACAGTAGAATTTGCTGACAAAAAGCCTGATATTACAGGGAACCAAAGATTTGTCTGTATCTGGGTTCTTTGGCACAATATTCCACTCTTGCTGCATAAAGTTATTTTTCTGGGCAGAAAGTGAAGATCTACTATTTCTACAGGCAATAAAACATGTACTTAAAAAATCAGAACGTCAGGAAATAAAAAGTTCATGGACAGAATAGACACATTTACGAATTCCAAGAGAGATGGAAAATGAAATAAAATAACTTGCATTGTCAATTTATAATTCCTTTCTGGCAACAAGAGGGATGCCTAGGGAGTTCAGAGAAGCTAACAGAACTATAATATTCATACTATATTTAAAAATGGATCAAGGCTAAAAACCAACTCAGTATTGTGCAATCTTTTATCCTAATGCAGCATAACAGCTAAGAACTATTATTTCTGTATAAACGCCATCTTAACTTCAAGAAGTGGGCTTTCTGTGTGATTAAAAGGGGAGCTGTTCAGAGAGAGCATACCTGAAGCAGTGAAAAAGCTGTTAAATAGTGTGGATACTGAAGAATAGAAGCTATCAAACCTTTCAGAGATTTTAAGAGCTGTAACCAGCTGCACATATGTTTGTTTTTAGCATGAGCTGTAAGGTTCCAGTGAATAAGATGCAGATTTTTTCCCCCCTCTTCCTAATTGCAAAGGGGGATTGTGCACAGAGGGCCACTCTTTACCAACTCATGGCTGCTAACTAGGCAGTCAGAGAAAATACTGTTTGGGATTTATAGCAGAAAGGTCATTTGATAGGTATTTATCCAGCATACTTTTATTCGTGGTATTCCAGTTTTTAATATTTAAACTCACTGTTAGCACTTGTATCCACAGTAACCTTATCCCTCCACATCTGGCACCTAGTCAAATACTTTGGCTTTTATATTTCAAAACTTTCATCTAGATCTGGTCTTTGGATCAAAAAATTTTGAAAGAATTATTATCCAGTCAAAGACTTGCAACACAAATCTAGAGCAGGTATGGTACATCTTGCAAATTTAACCCATTGTTTTTCCCATCAATAATGCTATTAAATCGTTCAGTTTCCAATAATTCAATAAAATACTGCATAAGACAATGCTAATAAACATCTGAAATATGAGATTTCAGTTAAGCCATGGGTTGTATATACAAGTGTATATACCATCAGTTTCATCAGTACCAGCCAGTCTAAAACAAACACAGTGTATTGTTGCATGGAGATTTTATCCCATATGCACAGTAATTGGAGCTTAATGAGGGACAGCAAAAGATACAGAATATAATACATTCCATAGCAAATAAAATGTTTGAAATGTTTAATGTAGTGTTTTAAAGTCTATAGAAGTAAATTATCTGGGGAGTAAAGCAGCATTTGCATTACTTGTTTTCCTGAAAATATATTTCAGTTAGAAGTGGACTAAGAAGACCAGACGCGAGGTGTGAATTTAATTATGTGACCTTGCATTTACGATGAATAAAAGCTTGTTGTTAATTCAATCAGTTATGCTTATGTGGAATAAAATCATAGTTAAGACAAGGCAGTTTGCTTTGTCTGCAATGGGCCTTTATCTTACTTTCAGCAGTTGAAGAATATATCTTTTTTCCCATTGAAAGTCAAGAACATCAAACTTTCTTAGAACTGAACCTGTGCTTAGACCCATGTAAAACACTCGGGCAAAGTTTTTGGAGGTGACCTCTGATGCACAGTGCTCAGCTTCTCAAAAATCATGACAAAAGTGTTTCTAACTGAATATATTCATTTTTAATTGTCTAA
>WAAD01011205.1:252663-300953 GCA_013389945.1 Fregata magnificens | reverse complement strand
TTCCCCCTCGTCTCTTGGGTCCCCTCTTTCCGCTTCTAGATCTAGAATATCTGTCAGACAGAAAAGCAGCTGATCATTATCCATCAGTCCGGTGGCCATAACTCAAATGTTGCTATCTAAAAATAGTAAAAGTACACCATTCTTTATATATGTAGCGGCTGCCGTTATGTTTTCACCTTTGTTTTTTCTATACTACACTTAAGGTATTAGAGGCTGAGGAGAAGACTGAGTTCAAAAGTTACGGGCTACCCACTGTGCTAGCACAGGATATATTTCTCTAAGTATATTTGAAAGACGAGGGACTACCCTAGCAGGCTTAGGATTGACATTACAAATCAAAACTTAAGTCCATTTAGGTCCATATAAATCAAAACTTAAGTCCAACTCCAAACATATGACTAAGCATATTCAAAATAGCTTGCTGCTGTACTTGAGGTAAATGACATTTCGTTCTTTAATGTTCTAAGGAATTTCTTCAATTTCATTCTGATAATAGTATTCTCTTACAATAGTATTTTCTAAGGCCTACATCCAAGTAAGGATGTAGAGTTTCTCCGCTCTTCATCTGTTTCTACCTTTAATTTTTTTAACATATCCATCAGGAAATAACTATCTTTTTGGCATCTTCTTGCATCTCTTATGTGTAGCATTTTTCATGCTTCCTCACAGAGTAAATAATAATCACAGCACAGCATCTATTTTCCCAATTCCACTCCTCCTCCCGCTGGCAACATCTCCTTCAGCTTCACTGAACTCATTTTGCTGTAGCCTTATCCAAGTTAAAGATACTTACATCTTGCCAATGCCTGTATGCAGTTGCCTCTCTCAGCTTCCAAATTACTGTTGTCATTTTTCTCCCATGTCACTGCTCACCAGACTAATGGTGCGCAGCTCTAAAAGAATAGTGACAGATTTCCAGAGAAGAAGGTTCTGTACTTCCCCGGCTCCCTTTTTCCACAGCAAAAACCAGGCCACCCAAAAGCAGAAGGGGACTTGGTGGAAAACAGAGTTGAGCAGGGATGCAGGCTGTTTGCAGAGTGTCAACAGTAGGAAGGCAGGTGGACCTCCCAGAAAAGCTCACCTACTAAAATTACAGACCGAAGGCTTTGACTGGCATTCCAACTGGTACTCCATCAGTACTCCATGGCACCAGACTAACTTTGCAGCTCATTACTGGGCCATGACATAGCACTAAGGGGTTTTTGGGAGTACTAGGTTAATCTTCTCATATACGCCTCTGAAGTCCCTGCAGGACCACCCAGAATGCACAACAGACCACTCAGGTGTGCAAGGGGGAAGGAAATACTCTGCTTGTGAAAACTGGCTACAACCAAAAGTAAAACTCAATTACTGTACCTATCAGACATTTAAGTAAGTGTCCTCAGACAAAGCAATAGCAGGGAAACTACCAGTCGGATTTTCTCTAAGCGAGACAGCCTGTTTGTTAATCTTTGAATCTTCTTTTGTTGGCAGCATAGCCAGCCTCTTGGGGGAAAATGAGTCACAGGATCTGATGAGAGTTTATTTAAGTAAATGACAAAGGAAAAGAACAAATAAGTCTCCTGAAACACCTTGTGTTGAGGATCAAGGGAAAAAATGCGTTATGGTGCTCGGTTGTAGCAGGTGCCATGGTCCACATTAAATGTCAGTGCTGTCTCTTCCTCACTCTATCTGTTAGGGAGTGGATAAATAGCCACCATACGTATTTGTGAAAGCTCTTTTTTCTTCTGCTCTTTTTACTGTCTTACACTGAGACAAAATACTGTTTTTGTTCTGCTTGGAAGGACAAACTATTCCTCAAGAAATGTCAGAAGGTACCTGACATTGGTATTGTTGCAACTCCATGCAGGAGACTGAAAGATCAAACACATCACTCCTTGCCACTCAGGCACTTCTCTCCTCTCAAACACTTTTCTCTTAGGTCTTACGAATAGTCTCTGTCTGCACTATCAGAGAACGCTACACTTCCCAAACACTGTTCCTTTTGAACGCCCCTTAGTAGGAACAAACTGGAAAGCATGAAATCCTCTCACAAACACCTGAAAAATACAATAGCCAAGTAGGACTTTTAGAACCAGATTGACTGATATTGTCTCTTGATGGTCTCTTACTGTAAGATACATTTCAGCATCTTACTTTATTCAGAAAAAACTTTAGTCCTTTTAGTTGTGTTTAGTTGTTTTTATTTACTTGTAAGTAATGAGTGGTCTCCAAGCACCTTTACCCCAAAAGCCTGTAGGTTCAAAAGTTTCTAAGGAGAACAGAAAACTTATTGAATGAAGTGCTTCCCGCTGTGCAAATGAGATGAAAACCACATCTCCTTGCTATGCAGTTGCCATGCTTTCACATCCTCTTCTGCTGCAGCTGCATCCTGACAGCTTTGCCTCCTCTTCCCAAAGATCTCAGAATAGGAACGTTCTCATTATATGTGCTCATGTAATCCTTACGCTTTATCCTGAAGCATTACTGGACCACAGGAAAGGAAAAAAGCTAGGAACATTCCTGCTTTTAAGGAAGACAGTCCAGAGATTATGATGATGACTAACAGTAACCTGGGCATTCGCATAACAATTTTTGTGAGAAAAAAATCTGTTACGTGTTTTTTCACATCAATAACATTTGTAACACACTCATAAGCCTAGTGCTGGGAAGCACACAGAAAGATAAGCATGCAGTCTTTACCTTATCTGTATCAAATACAGGAGTCTCAATTCCGTTTAGGGGCTTAGGACAAGAGACCATGTGTTTCTTAATACAGAAAAGCAATATAGCTAACTATACGAAAGTTAGAAGTGAATCACTCGGGTAAAAAAGTAAATTTGTTAGCTTTCAGGTTTTTTAATACATCACTGAAGTTGAAACAAGAGTTCCTTTTATTATTTCATGTTAGAAGGATTACTTGGATTTCCTGTGCCAACAGAGATGGCCTCTCTGGTGCATGTTCTCTGAAAAATTCATGAGTTGTTTTCCCATACAGGGAAACTAAATTATACCCCATCTCAGTAAATCTACAGTGCAGAAGCACGTCAGAGTCCTACATCTTCTGCCTCAGTGTGGATGTTACAGCCCATATAACACATGATATTTTGGGGATGATATTTGAAATTTGGTATATTGTATAACAGGTTTTCACTTTTGGTTCTTTGCAGTGTACACAGCTGGACAGACCTTTAACACAAATGTCTTGTGTGTTTCTTCTGCTCTGGATACGTGAACTACTCTACACTCTTGCACCAGGGGCAACATCCTTACTGATAATGTGCAAAAATGGCTTCCATACATGATTTTCCTAGTCCCAAAATGTGCAGCCTGGAATACTAAGACTACACCATTCCTCCATTTCCTGCCTCAGTGGTCTCAGAAGCATTGAATAAGGTCCAAGATCTTGATCACGTTGTTCAGATGCTCATCAGTTTGGGGTATAGAATCTGAAAACGTTGGCCAAAGCTGTAGGATAAAGACAGGAGCTGATGAATTTTGCCCCTTGGTAAGTCCAATTTCTAGATAAATCTTGTGTATGCTTTCATGAGGAATGGTTGAAGATGGGGAATTGATTTTATTAAGTATTAAGGACCATCACAAACCTCACCAATCTTCGGCTCAAAATGGAACATATATCTTAACTTTTGCTGTTGTGGTGGGTTGACCCTGTTTGGATGCCAGGTGCCCACCAAAGCTACTCTATCACTCCCCTCCTCAGCTGGACAGGGGAGAGAAAAAATATAACAAAAGGCTCACGGGTTGAGATAAGGACAGGGAGAGATCATTCACCAATTACCGTCACAGGCAAACCAGACTCGACTTGGGGAAATTGGTTTAATTTATTACCAGTCAAATCAGAGTAAGGTAATGAGAAAATAAAAACTAAATCTTAAAACACCTTCCCCCCACCCCTCCCTTCTTCCCGGGCTTAACTTCACTCCCGATTTTCTCTACCTCCTCCCCCTGAGCAGCGCAGAGGGATGGGGAATGGGGGTTGTGGTCAGTTCATCACACGTTGTTTCTGCTGCTCCTTCCTCCTCAGGGGGAGGACTCCTCACACTCTTCCCCTGCTCCAGCGTGGGGTCCCCCCACAGGAGACAGTCCTCCATGAACTTCTCCAATGTGAGTCCTTCCCATGGGCTACAGTTCTTCACAAACTGCTCCAGCGTGGGTCCCTTCCCCAGGGCGCAGTCCTTCAGGAACAGACTGCTCCAGCGTGGGTCCCCCGCGGGGTCACAAGTCCTGCCAGCAAACCTGCTCCAGCGTGGGCTCCTCTCTCCATGGATCCACAGGTCCTGCCAGGAGCCTGCTCCATCACGGGCTTCCCACAGGGTCACAGCCTCCTTTGGGTATCCACCTGCTCCAGCGTGGGGCCCTCCGTGGGCTGCAGGTGGGTATCTGCTCCACCATGGACCTCCACGGGCTGCAGGGCGACAGCCTGCCTCACCATGGTCTTCACCACAGGCTGCAGGGGAATCTGGGCTCTGGCGCCTAGACCGCCTCCTCCCCCTCCTTCTTCACTGACCTTGGTGTCTGCAGGGTTGTTCCCCATACATGCTCTCACTCCTCTCTCCGGCTGCAGTTGCACCATTTTTTTTCCCCTTCTTAAATATGTTATCCCAGAGGCGCTACCACCGTCACTGATGGGCTCAGCCTTGGCCAGTGGCAGGTCCATCTTGGAGCTGGCTGGCATTGGCTCTGACACAGGGGAGGCTTCTAGCAGCTTCTCACAGAAGCCACCCCTATAGCCCTCCCACTACCAAAAACTTGCCATGCAAACTCAATACGGCTGTCTCCAGTATACAGTACCTAAAAAGCGTATGTGTGCACTTGTATAGATACTGCAGCTGAAAGGGCTGGTGTAAGCCAGTATGCCACACCAGCATTAAAGGGTATGTTTGGCATGAAACCACTTTCTATACAAATGAAATGGGATTGACTTTTTTCTTCCTCAGACTGATACTTTGAAACTTTCAGCTGAATTTTCTGATCATTTCCATAAAGCCAATATTATACTCATAGAAAAGGCAAGAGAAAAAAAGCCACGTAACTTATTAGTCACGCTGGTTTTATGCTTCTGGAGGACACATAGAAACCATGGTGCCATTCACCCTCTACAAACCCGTACAGAGTAGAGAACAGCTTTACTGTGAGCTGTGTTTGACCCTGAGTATGCACAGTGCTCTGATGCACGGAAGAACACATTACAAAGCTAATAGCAGTTCTAAGTAATGGTACAATTTTCCCATTGTGAAAGAAAATAAGGGAGAGAGGGGAAGAGGTCATGATACTGACAACTGAATCAGAAGTTATCTGCCGCAAGTAATAAATGAAGTGACATTAGCTGAAGGCAGTCAATACCAAGCAAGCGAGCAAGTCACTTTCCAAATGTCTCTGAGTGACCAAAAGCAATGACAGACATACGCTTTAGTTGACTTCACAGGAAACACAATTCAACAGGGAAGAAACCCTAATGCATCAGCTATGCTGGAAAGAAATCAAATGCAACCCCTGCTACGGAATAAGAAATGAAGCTCAATGGAAACAAACCAACCAGCCAACCTAATTCTTCCTCTTATATTTTGGCCATTCATCCTCACAGAGTTTTCATTTCCTATTGCAAAATGTATAAATATCGCCTGTCCCACCTACCCACATATACACAGCACACTTTCTGAGTTCAGCCGCAGAGCTCCATCCTTCCAAATCCTTTCTTAAGATTTGCATCTGGCCTGAAATCCAAGAGAAGTTTGCCCACAGGAACATACTTGAGGAGTAATTTAGGAATTACTTAGAAATCGTTTTGAAGGCTAATTTCGCAGAGGCCCTGCAACTACAACATTGCAGTTAACTTGTATTTATGATTTTCCACGTTGCCAAAGGCACACAAGGAAATGAGTATCCTTACTGTACCACTTAGTTTTGGTACTAGTCATACATGTACCACACCTTTCCTCCAACCTCTCTGATCTCCTTGTTCCTCAGCCTTTGAACTGGGAATTCTTTAGGGAAGAATCAAAGGACTTTTTCCCTCTACTTTGATACCTGCTGCCCCAGCATCCCATGAAGGCTTCCTGCAACACAGAGAAGTCAACAGCTACGTAAGCCACAATACGCGTATGTCCATGCTGTATTCTATATTAGAAGCAGGGAGGGATTTGGTTCTCTGCTTGCCAGCTCTGTGGAAGAAAACTGCTCTGACAAAACTTCCCTATGAAAATTTTTCATTTCTGCATTCTGGTTTCATAGTGCCAAACACACACAAGGAGAAGTCACTATTTCCAGACCAAGAATTACTCATAGCAGTCTGTTCTAATTAAAAAAAACAAACAACCCCCTCCCCCCAAAAAAACCAAAACCCAAACAAACAGCAAAAAAAAACCCCAACACACAAACGAAACCAAAAGAAAAAAACTGAAGTGAAACTTAGTAATTAATTGCTACTTACTCATAGACGTCTGGATATAGCATTTAAAAAGTCAGCTTAACCCTCAACTCTTTATTCAGCAAAGTACTAACGTACTACTAAAAGCTAACTTTACTTTCTTCAGGATAGCAAGCTGCAACAAAGCCTGCTTGCCTTTGTCATAAGTGAGTTTGTAAATCTAACACTCCAAGTTTTTATTATTCTACTAGCTTCCTTAAGCACCAGTCTGAAAGGTAAAGCAGTTGAAAACTTCAGCTATTTCACTAGTGTTTATTGTTGCTGAGAGCATCTCTTCCACCCTGTTCACAAAGAGCAAATACCAGCCTAAGAGCTGCTAAGATATCTTGTAGACATCACCCCAACACTTCACTCAAACATGGTTCTCAGGATCTCAGCAGTCTTTGCTTTCCTCATGAAGCTCTGCATAACTATTTCCCCCCATAATTATTTATCTTGTCTCCTGCTGCAGTTGCTTCTTCTACTCCACAAATGATCTGGGTTTCCTGAACTATTCTTCTGGCTCATCCACGAATGCTTCTGGAAATCCAATTCAAAATACTTCATTTGGCATTCTTCACTGGATAGGATGTTGGAAAGAAAACCATGTTTGCACAACTCAATAAATGTTTAGTTAGTTAATAAAATACTATTTTCTTAACTCAGTTCAAGGGTAGTAAAAGATCTTTGATTTTCCAAATATAAGTGAACTATTGTAGGATAATTCTATAAAGCCATCTCAGCTTGAAGGAGAGTTAGTCTAGCCAAAAGTTTTTGCAATGACATTTTTCTAACTAATAAAAGAGATTTTCTCTCCCTAAAAACTTTGTCTTGACCATATCCTTAGGCCACCACAGGTGCTGGGAAGTTCTACAAAATCATTTTGGTTCAGTTTGCCGTCAGGGGAAGATGAACCAACAGAGATCACGGCGCTTTTCACAGTAATCTGATGACTTTAAGTGAGCCCAGGCAGAAAACAGCCATTTGGGATGTGAAGTTTAATACAAACAAAATGGAGCTAACCCCCAGCTGCAAGTCACCCTGGTGCACTGAAGCACCCTTAATGAGTTACTGAAGTTTCCTACTGCTGTGCTCGACATGTCAGTGACATGTCAGTTAACATTCACAAAGATGAAAAATCAATAGGACATAGGACTACATTTTGAGAAGTTATGTTATACAACTTTTCTGCACTGTCTTCTAAAATTGCATTTTAAATCTGGACCCTCAGTTCCTTGCTCTGTATGTTCCATTTATATTTTATTTATGCTTTAGAATATATTTTTGCTTCAGATACAATTATTTCTTCAATATTAAATGAACCATTTTTCATTTTCATTTCATTCTCCAACATACATCATACCTACTCTAATACAATTCCACTCAGGTCATATCCTCTAGAGCATACCTGTTCAATCTTGGCAGTAGTCCCGTTTACTGACTTTAATGAAATTACAGGTAGAAAAATCTGCCCCATCCCATGGTGACTCACCAAGAAAATAGACTGAGATTCAAGAAATGTGTCTTCCTTTGGCCTTATAATTTAAGTTAAATAATGACCTTGATTCACAAGACTTCCCAATTATATTTACAATAGACTTTAACTTACAAATAAAAAATAAATTCAATCAATTACAGTTCACTGAAACTTATCCTGATAGTATAGGTTTACATGTTGATCCTGCAGTTATGCATGTACTTCACTTTATCTAATTGCAAGGCTTCTGTTCCTTCCATTGAAATTTGATAAAACAGACAGGAGACAGCACTAGGAATGCATTCTTTAATGTTCAGGAGCAGATCACTGCATCGAATTTGTCCCACTCAGATTTGGAGATGAGTTGTCTCCAGTGGATCAGATACTTGCCGATACAGTCCCTGGTTATTTGTCTGCACCAGAAAGTCTGTGACTGCACCTTAACAGACAGAGACCGCAGGGTATTTACATGCACGCACAGGCACAAACGATCAGAACAAGGCAAGTCTCAGATTTACTCCTCTGCCAGAAAATTTTGAGATTGGGGGAAAAACTTACCAAAGTTTTCCACAGAACAGGGAATATGGGGGGCACAAATATTTTAGAGCATCTTGTCCTTAAATTTTCTGGTAATGAGCCAGCTACATCTTGCTCCACTGAATAGCACTGATGAAATAGAATTTAAAATAAATGAAAAAAATAATCCCGAACCTACAATCTCTTGAGGACTAATGATAGAAACAAATAGGCTATACGATTTGCCACAGTACACACTAAGAACTTTTTCCTTGCAACTTATTTTGGATTAATTTTACGCTTCAGTTGAAGGGTTTATCTGCAGTACTACACTTGCTCCTGCCTTCCTATTTTTAGATGACTCCACTTGTTTCCTCCATGTCTCTGCTGAAAGGATACGATTGATCACAGCGATGTGTAAACCTCCCTGACTTTCATGCTATTTCAGACTGCCTCTTTTTCCTACAAAAATAGGCCTAATAGGTGAAATTCATACTAGTTATAAGCCTGAACAAGTCAGTGGAATTATACCTGGGATTCATTTGCCCTAATTTCTTTAGCCTTTCAATATACTTCTAATTTATGAAAGTATGAATCACCTCTATCACCCTCCAATGCCCTTAGCCTAGGACATTAAAACGGCCTACCTATCTTAGAGCTTCATGGTTATAGACTAGTTTGGTAAAATAGACATATTTCGATCAAAATTCTAGTAAAATACACTAAGGAAATTATTTTACGGTCTGCCTGAGCCTACTCAACAGTTGAGGAAAAATATTGTCTCTCAAAAAAGTAAGCCCGCAAAGCAAATCCCTACCTCCAAACATTATAGCCTGTCTGTTGTTCAAGAACAAACACCAACCAGTCATTTCCAAGGCATGTACTAGGCTGGCAGTCAGGTAATTTCCACAGAGTTGAAGTAATGTATTTTAAATTAATTCAAGTAAAATGATCTCTAATTAAGTCAGATGGCTTTAAAAGAGTCTCTTCCATTTTGGTAAATGACCCTTCAATAAACATGCCCTGCTATCAAAACACCTGGATAAAGTGCTTCAAATAAGGACCAAAAAAAGTGTATTTATATCCCAAATTATAATGAGGCTGTGAAAACAACCAGTAGATATAGGACCATTTAAAAGATTACAGAGTAGCAAGTTAAAGTGTGCTTTTCATAAATGACTTGAGTGAAGTACGGCTGGACCCTCAAGCTATTTTTAGTTGGAATGACACCAGGCATAGAACTTTTATTTAACTTTCTTAAACTACATGGGCCATTGACGCCTAAGGAAAAGTGGAGGGATGGAAACCAAAATATAAGAAAGCCATCAAGTCTTGTTCCTATTTGTCATACAAATAACATTAGTTGGGAGGTCCACATACTGAATCTTTTGGTTTTCAAAGTTTAACAATCAGGTTTTTTTTCCCCCGTCTTTATTATTTTTAATTTAACATTGTCTGCTATATTCTGAGTGAGAGGTGGGTTTAATTTTGACATGTCAGACCAGAGCCATTCTCCCACGAGGAGTAGCAAAAGCAACAAGCAAGATCTGTCTGAGCAAATGTTTTCACTTTGCTTTCCTTTCGAGCAGAATTGGACAGGATTTTCCTACCGAAAACTGTTTTCCATTGTAAAGGAATCCACACTTCCACTGCACAGGGGTCTGTTGGAACCATGCCGTTCCTGAATGATATCAATTTTAACAAAATTTTTTTACTAGGTTCAGGCAAGAGAGAGCCCATCAACTGCTGCCGAAGAGTTGCTTGGCTGTGGTTAGGGGCTGGCACAGGGTGGGAGGACAGGCAGCTTGAATTCCTGTGGATTAGGTGATTGCTTTAATAGCTAGGCTCTTCATCACCTCTGAAGTTCTCACTTGCTGGTTTCATCCCACAAGCACACAAACACGACCTCACTGGGTTTCCTCGCCCTGGAAAGAGCCTGTGTAGAGTCCTGATGGTACAGGACATTTCCTAAAATGTTAGGACGCTAGGAAAGCCCAGACCTTGCTCAGCTTTATCACAGTGGGGTGGTTCCTTTGTGCTCTCATCTGGCACCAAGACCAAGATGGTCAAA
Organism: Fregata magnificens; assembly: GCA_013389945.1. NCBI lineage: Eukaryota > Metazoa > Chordata > Aves > Suliformes > Fregatidae > Fregata > Fregata magnificens. The sequence continues at coordinate 290,483 of WAAD01011205.1, read as the reverse complement.
CCCTGGCAGACACACAGGCCATGTAGGACGTTGGGCATCCTCCACCTCAACTCCTCCTTCCCTCACCCTGAGAGGTGCAGCACCAGCCCTGCCTCCCCTTTTCCTACCCTCCCACCAAAGCAAACACCATCCCTCCTCTTTCTCTGCCCTTCTATAACAGCAAATTCACCCCCCCACCAACATATACTCCCCCAGGACACTTTCGCTCCACACAGAAAGTCCCTGTGCCCCCCTCCCCATCCAGCATCTCCCACCCTGCCCCACAGGACCACAGCAGGAGCCTACCCCATCCCCACCAGAGGCTCTTCCCTGGGCAGCACCACGCGTGAACCTCCCCACAGAAAGACGGAAGAATGAGCAACACAACCCGGAGGGGGGAAGTTAATCACATCTGCCATTTCACTCGCTCTCTGAAGACACTCTGATGCACTCTGAAGGCATTCTGATGCTGAGGTATGAGGCACCTGAAAGAACGCATTTCCAGTTGGTTAAAGATTACTGTTCAGCGCTGACATTTTGAAGCCTTCGGCTTTTATGTGAAACTGGAAATACCACCCTTGCAAGCTCCTCTTAGGATTTCGCAGCCCCCATGACATTTGGCCAGTGTGTATACATACCTGTGTAACATGTGTGAGTTCAGTAACGGCTGAATGCTCAGAAACAAATTTTTGCCATCTGCTAAGCTAATGACCTCTTCTAAAATGTGTATGATCTCTGAACGTTTCCTTTTTTAGCTTTGCCAGCATAATCATATTACAGCCTGACACCCAGCAGTGTAAATTAATCTCTCTTCTTTTTTTCTATGCAAATTCCTCAGAAGTGGATTTTTTTCCCCTTTTTGTCTTATTAAGCACAGACAGGGAGAGAAGGAGGAAAACAGACAGGCATTATCACTGAGCAAATCTTTTTGCAAACTGATACTTGTTTCCAGACAGATTGAAACCAACACCAAGACCATTTCGGAGGATACATTCTACAAAGATGCATCTTTGCCAAAAACACACAGACCTAATTGCATTGCTTAATGGAAGCTCCACGGGAGTTTTGTTCGTAGAAGTATGGAGTTGAGCTTTTCAAAACAAAAACCTGGAAATGATACTGACTGACAAGTACAGATCTTTGGGGGGTTATGCTGGTGTTGTAGTACTCAAAACATTTACTCCTAGTTTTATGTACTGGTATTTACTTCTGCATTAAGACCTATATCTTTGATAGGTCAAAAATAAGAAGGACGCTTGCCATGCTTTTCTGTTGAACACATATCCTTAGAGATGGTGGATTCCCTACACCTCCTCCCTAGAGTCTTGGCTGAATCTGGGTGGAGATCTGCAGATGTTGTGATTTCAGGGGACTCTTTTCTTCTGCAGAGGACCTCTTGTTCTTGAAGAGCTACAAAAGACTACAGGCACCATGGGAAACATTTTTCTCTGGTCCTCTCTGCTACATTTTTATGGCTCACTTTAAAATGAGCAGTTGAAAGGTTTGTTTTATTTATATCTTGCATTTTTCTCAAAAAAAGTGCAGAAATAATTCTGAATTTTCTTGATTGCAGATGAAAAGACATGACCTTTCACCAAACAGACCTGTATGCTACACTCATTTTGAAACTATGGGTCACATCCTGTTCCTTATAACATCAACCAAACCACTACAGATTTGTTCAATGAAACAGGGGCTTAGGAGAGAGCTGACAGCAAATAAATCTCTGCAGATATCCCTCCACAAAAGCCCTGCTCATTTATTCTGATGGGAGGTGGGGGGGAAAGTCAAGAGTTGTTCCTGCCTGAGAAGTTTTAACACTCCTCCCTAAACCGTAAAGAGTTCCTCAAATTTGTGAGGACTGGGTGAAGACCCAATAGGCCAGGTCCAAGCACAAGCAGCTATTTGTGCTCAGTTCAGAGCTGTTCGTGGCCAGTGCTCCATCTCAGATGCCTCCTGGTCAGAGAGCTCCAGAAACGTGGCTGTGATACGGATGTCTCTACAGGACAGACATGACAATCTGCATTTGAAGGGCCACATGAACAGTGGCTCTCCCTGGTTTTGCCTGATGAATCCCTCTTCCCCTCTGAAGAAGGAAGAGATGCACCCACAGAGAAACTGAACCCATTGCTGTACTTCTCAGCAGGGAACTCCCTAAAGCACCGACAGTCACAGCCAAAGAACAACATTTGAACATATAATTTAGAGTCTTTTTTTAAATCTAGCCACATTTATTATACCAAACAAGATTCTTACTCTAGTGTTTCAGCAGAGAGCCTAGAAAGACAAAGACAACTTCCGAGGTGCGTAAAGTCCAGAGAGCAAGAGAACACCGGCAAGGCTACGAACGTTTAAATAATAGAGAACTTCTCTATTTGCTTCATTTGTTCAAAGCGGTATGAAGACAAGCACAGCTCTTTAAAGTTCATTAGGAGTGCTAGATGCTTATGAAACCTTGTTAAAATAGTTTAAAAACAGCCTAGAAGAGGTAGAGAACACAAATGGTAGAATATAGCAAACGAGAGCATAAGAAAAAAACCTACTTACAGGACAGCAAAAAGGGGTTGATGAATACCAGAGACACTCAGAAACAACTAGAACGTGATCTCAATGTCTGGCTTTCAGCTGACTATAGCAAAACACCAAGGGAAAGCTGAACTGTTGCCAAGAGGGAAACGAAACTTGAATAAATTTAAAATAAATAAGAGACTACAAATTCACATAGAGGAGCACATGCCTTACAGGTAGACTTCTGGACTTCAGCTTTTCCATTCAGGGCATTTCTGGTACAAAAATAAGTCCTTAACAACCATGTCATAAAACGAATTCTCCATTGTCCTGTAAAGGAGGGTGAATCTGCACCAGCAGTGCCGCTACATTCACCCCAAAGGTGGCAACTGCTGCCTGGACACTGTGTAAGAAAGCAAGCCGTGTCTGTTCAATGGCATTCTGCTATCCGAAGCGATAACATGTTAGCTATGGCATGAAAACTGCTTTCACATTATTATAAGATAAATAATACTTTCCCACTGCATTTTCAGCAAATGTCTACAACGGAGTTAATATTTCAGCATCTACACACAGAGAGTTTCACAGTGGACAAGAAAGCTACCTGGAAATAACCATACTGCTTCATTGTCTAGTAGCTGTTAGCTGATTTGCATGGAGTACCGACCAGCCTGCAGGGAAGAGGGTTATCTAGTATGGTGTCTTAGCAATCTGCCCAATTCTGCCCCCCAAAATGCTAAGTACCTTAAAGTTCATGGTTCAGGTATGCCTTCAGCCCCACAGCATGGTCTTTCTTGAAGAGGGGCTGGGCGTGAGCTACAGAAGAAAGCCACCACTCCAGCTGTGGGCAATCACAGAGAGGAACATCCAGGAAGGTGCCAACAGCTTTGGCTTCCACTATCTCCTCAAAAATAACCTGCCGTCACACAACTACCAGAGAAGCAAATCAACACTGGAAAAGCCTCCCTGCTTTTAAAAATCAGAAAGGCTGAAACAATTTGAAGCTATACAAATAAAAAAAGCTTCTTGTGTGCCGAGTACGTCAGCAGGGGAAAAAAAAGGAAAGGAACACTGAAGAAAAATTAACTTCTCAGTTGAGGAAATGACTCAACATTTTGTACAATGTCAAGATAGTCTCCACCTGACATTCTTCAAGGGTCAGTCACCCACAGGTGGGGGGTTGGGGGGAAGGTGGGGTTTTTTTTACCACTGGATAGGTTTCTTCCAACACAGAGGACCCAAGCTGAGTAAAACTCAACTGCTGTAAATCTAGAGCAATCCCACAGGAGTTATGTTCCTCTGGATGTACAGCAGAGCAATTGAGATCAGAGTCTTCCCATAAACTGTTCACATCAGCCAATTACTTAGTTACTAAAGTGAAAATGGGACATTTCAGTGGATGTCAGTGGGATCATAAACTCAGGTAGCAGAAATAGATATTAATTTGCCTAGATTCATATTCCTTTTTTGTATGGTGTCATCTCTATTTCAAACATTTAACCTAGACGTAAAAAGAAGAGAAAAAAGGAAACAATTTGTTCAAATGGTTATATTAAGTTAGCCTTAAAATCATGTATGTATTTATTTGGATACAGTATGAAACCACGCTAAAGTCTACACCGATCTATTAAACGATTCAGCACTTGCCAAGTATAATCTTTTCTTCCCCATTTTCTCTCTTGGATGAACATTGTTCCCTCTGCACTTTCATAGTAAGTGATAATACTTCATGAAACCCAGAATAAACTTTGCGAAGGGCTCAGAGAGCCTGTTCCACAGGTACTAGTTATAAAAAAAAGCCACTCCAGAAAGTTATTAGAATAATAATACAAAGATCAGCATTTTGAAGTGGATAGGGGTTCGTCATGGAGAGTTTACTGGATTTCAAAATACTGCAAAATAAAATGTACCACTTCTCAACCTCCACCTCACCATTTCTGCAACAGTAACTGATACAATAGAGAGAGAATATATCTACAGGAAAAACTGCAATCTTCCCTGAAGCTTTTAGCACTCTGTAAAATTAGTTTTCCTCTTGTGTTTGTCGATTATGCATATTTTATTGGTTTTGCTTAATTAACACTATCGAGAAGAAACTTCAATGACATAACTGTCCTTGGCCATTGGTTACGAGATATGCTTCATTTATTTTACAAGTACAGTTGGCAAGGCAAAGCAAGAATGGGTTTCTAATTAAGAACCAGGATCTGAAGAGACTATCGTGAATAAAGGGAGGCAGAAAATGTTATCAGGGTCACACCCACCAGTGCTGCAGTAGCAGAAAGGAAATATGTGGTTGCCACCATGCTCATGCACGCACACAACCCAGCTGGGGTAATGCAATGGCTGGGGCCCCATTAGCCCCCTTTCCAACCTATTTTCTTTCCTTCTATTCCCCTTCCCTTCAATAAATCATGCCTGGTATCAGCAGGGAAGCACAAAATTGTGAATGTTATCTCAAGTTAAAATGCTCTCTTGTTCCAAATCTGTTGTTCACCTGAAGACCAAAAAACATGCTTTTACTTCAGCTGATATATTACTGGACAAACCATTGGTACAGTCAGTGCTCTGAACCACATCCTTAGCCTGAAATGCTTTCTTTGCACACATGCCCTTTCAAACCTGACATTTTATGTGTTGATTTTAGCTGCTTTATAGTTACCTAAGTGCTGAGGAGAGGAAGAAAACAACATGCACATACAAAAGGTCTGTTGATGGGTTCTCTCTTTTCTATGTTAAAGTTCAAAAGCATATATATTATACACCTTTGCAGCTCTCCAGGGTTTCTACCAGCTAAAGGATAGATTTTTCTAAACTGTTACTGCAGCTTCTAAAGCTGTGACTCAGCAACTCCACTTTCACACTTAGAACTCTGGCAAGTGGCTTGGTGCCAGACAAACTAATGATCTAACAGCTTCCTAATATGCAGCAGGTTGCTTTAATGAAAGTATGCCCATTACATATGTAAGGACAGATTATTTGCTGTAAACTCAGATAAACTTTGTTGGTCTTGCAGTGCTGAGAGCATTCAGAATCTCCCAAACAACATAATGTTTGGGTTGTAGAAAGTCTATTCTGGCATGTCATCATTTATTAAGAAACAACTTCTTCATTTCTCATTTCAAGAAATTTATGTTCCAAATAATATTGCTGAGACCGTTACTTGCTGACTTTTTCTACATTAAATTCTATTTATTCGTTTTTTAACAGATGAAGAAAGTCTTCTCAACCTGAGTTCAGTGCACTTGAGAAGCTCAGTTAAGTCTGAACCATTCCTTTTACAGACCAACCAACTTACCTTGTACAAAGTTTTTTAAATAAATGAAAATTAGACCATGAGATATATTGTTGGCTTGATGTCCAGAATGCTCTTAGGTTTATAAATAAAATGCTTACCTATACATATGAAGGCATTTCAGGTTATTTGTAATTTGCATTTATTTTGCATTATTAGGTATGGATACCTCCACATCTCCTACACTGAAGACTAAGAACATACGTAATCCAAATTCTTTTTTCCCTAAATGCTGTCGCCATAGCCATTAAGGTGAGATGACTTCACTGGATATGGAACTGTTCGGGCTCATACCACAGCTGATGAAAAAAACCCTTCTCTCTAAAGTGAATAAAGGTGGAGTCAAGCCTACTGCAAGAAGCCATATGCAAAGTCAAGCTTTTTGTGGACTGTCATGATGAAGGCCCACTACTGTCCCTGGACATCATTTTGCCTCTTATTCCACACACCACCATTTTTTATAGCATCTGGGAGGGGATTTTTCTTAGTTCTTCAGCCAAGAGCATGTGTATGTATAAGACAGGTGCCATGAAACCTTTGCTTGAGGTACCAGACCTGCAAAGTAGAAGGAAGCCAAACCGCAGAACTAGATGCCAAAGTTTCCTCTACCAAGTTGGATGCTTCAGAAAACTGCTTCAACCTACAAATCTCATACATGAAAGGAGAGCCACCTGGAACTAACCAACAGGTAATACCTGGGAGAAGGGCATGCCTAGGGATCATACCCATCACAGACTTTGCCTTGCTCTGGGTTGCCAGGAAGCACCTGCATCTACTCACTGCTCACTTCAGCTGATGAAAAAATCATCACCTCTGCAATGCCTCCATCAAATCACCAGGCAAGGTTCATTCCTCCTTTTGAAAACATGCCCAGAGGAGAATACCTAGTGATTTGAAGAAAAACTGCCTTGAGCTTCTGTCTCCTAGGTGAATGCTTTGATCCCTAGGGAAGAGACTAAGTTGAGCAATAGCACTTTCCACTGTGCAGAAGTATTGTAACTGAAATTCTGCTCTTTTGATGTCAACATAAGTTTTGTCACAGTCTTTACACTTTAACCTCTAATACAATGCTTTCTTTGAGGGGGGAAAAAAAGTATGTCGCAGAAGTTGGTGGTCAGGACTGGCATTCATCAGGCCACCACTTGAAACACAGAGGGAAAATATGCTTGAAACCTAAAGACTGCTTCTGTAATTTATGCAGTGACTATTTCTTATACAAGAAGAAAGAGGCCTTGGATTCAGTCCAACATTCACAACTTCCACATTTGCAGCTGAGTACCGTAACAACCGTGCTCGTTTTGTCCCCACAAACCATGAATTCTTACCTGTCCTCTCTCTAATTAGCTCCCAACTGGCCGGATAAAAAAGTGTCTGCAGCAATGAGCTGTTAGAAAGGGGTTAAACCAAGTATGAGTAAAACCAAAACAAATTAAACCCGAACACTGTATGTTTATTTAAGACTTGACACTAAAAACATTGACCATGCTGCAAGAAACTGTTGAGTATTTCTCTGAATGAATATTTTCTTTGCATTGCCCATATTACATTAGCAAAATACCGATAAAGAAAGCACTAAAGAGGACCCCAACAAGACGCTGTTCTCTTGGAGACAACAGTTGCAAAACATCTTAGGACATTTACATGCTTCTTGCAACTGAAAGTAAATGAGCTCAATCACACCACAGACCTGCTAATCTGATGATAGGACAGTTGTAATTGCCTCTATTGCTACATGCTATGTTGACTCACCACAAGTAATAGCTTGACTTATCTCCCTAGGGGAATGGTTATTAGAATTTATCCCTGCCAGTGAGGAGTTACCACACCTACAAAGAAAGGAACAGGATTAAAAGAAAGTTGAAGGGTCAGTTTCCAATTATATGTATTATTTGCATGTACCAAACTCAACCAGGATTATTTACTCTGGAAAGAGTTTTTAGACAGTTTTCATATAACTAAACTCAGGAAAAAAAATTATGCCTCTTGCCAGCCTTTGGTGAAGTTTAAATGCATTGCATACATTAGTTTGTCAGGAATACTGGAGTTAGAGTCCTGAAAAAAAGTAAAGGAGGTCAGCGTAAGCTGTTAGGCACACAGTACTTGAGAAAAACTGACCACTAATATGTCCAAAATAAATGCAAGATAATTATGCAATTACTTTGGAAACTCTGAGCATCAGTTTCTGTGTTTATCATTTCTACACCACCTGTGTGTCTCCTACTACCACCTCAATCCCTGAACACTGACAAGCCGCACGGACTTCAAGAGCTGGATCGTCACATAGTGAAATCTGAACTGATGCCAACACATACTTCACCATACATCAGAAAAGGCCCCTTGTTTTATTCCTCTCACCACACAGAAAGCCTATTTACCCAAGCCCTGCAAAGGCTTGTTCGCATTCCTTTTTTGGAGAGAAGTTCTCTGGCACATCCCACTAAATTTGAAGTTGGTGAACTCCTAGTAACTGCTAAGAAAACAGTGAAGACCAGTAGTTGTCAAGGTGGACATAACTGCATGAAATGAAGTGACTTTTGATAGACAAATTAACGACCTACCTCGCTGTCAACTTGAGGCCCTGTGTTTTCTGGGAGAGACTCTTTGCTCTCCGTATTGTCAGCCAATCTAGCAAATTTCAGCTCCAAAAGTTACATTTTTTGGGAAAAGATGCAATACCAAACTTTCAACAGTGGCCCAAAAAGAAAGTGTGTCTGTTACAGACTTGACTTCATCACATTTTTAGAAGTTTTACATGTCACTAATCCACGTTAGAAATCTGACCTTCGAGTTCCTTTAATTTTAGGAAAGAAAATAAATTCTGCAATTTTCCTAACTTTACTTCACATTTATTATTAAGTCATTATTTCAGGCTGTTCACAGGTACTTTTTAGATGATGCCTTTATATCTTCCCATTCTGTACGGATTCTGATTCTCCTGCTGAAGAGAAGCATTAGCTTTCTGAGTTTTTCTCAAAGTCAGCTGAGGAGTGGAAGAGAAGAAGTAACATAATCAGGAAAAATACCAACTAGTTCAACTTTATCCTGTTTAGTCTTCCAAAAAAGAGTTCTGCATATGAAAATGAATTAGGGTCACTGCTTCTGGGACAACTCAAAAACCTAATTAAATCAAAGCAAGGAATCCTACTTGACTTTGCCAAATACTTCACAAACAGATGGGGTGAATGAGACATGAAGAAAGGTCTGGAGGGAAGCAGACTCTGGCGGCTTCATGGAGGCCACAGTCCACTGATGCTTCCTTCAGAATATCAAACACAAATAAATTTAGGGATATCCTAAAATGTCAGTCTCCTCAAAAAAAAGGAGCAATCACCTCTTTCACAGTGAAAACAAGTTAACAAAGCAGTTTGTCTGTTCAGATGGGAGTAAATGGCTGAGGCAGCCAGGTGGAAATCAATAATCTACACCTCCAGTATTGGTCAGAACCATCTTCCTCACCAAGCAGATTCACAAGGCCACAGGGACAGACTGGTGTGTACGTCTGAACTCCAGTACAGAATCAGTCAAGGTGATGACTGGGTGTGAAACACATTTTACGCTTCCCTCATGCAGGAAGTCACTAAGTCTCTTCCCAGTGACTACTCTTTTGTTGTATGGGGCTTAACTATTTCTTCCATCTGTATTTTTGCCTAAATGAACATGTATCCACTGTCTTTGGCTCATTTCCCGCTCCTGCTCCCAGAAATTGCTCCACTTTATTTTGGACCCTGAATACAAGTTCTTTGAACTTATTTGAGGCTAGAACACTAGACAGTATTCTTTCTTCATTTGTTGAAGCGGAAATAAAACTTCATTTTTGTTTTACTAAACTACCTCAGCTAGATGTTTGTTGGAATGCAGTTCTGCTTTCCTGCTAATTATTCCGATGGCTTCTTGCCAGCCACCATTTTGAGAAGTTAAATACTCGCTTCTAGATGAGCAGCAATGCTAAAGACAACAGAAAATCATTCTAAAGAGAACAGGTGGCAGCATGAAAGGAAAGCAAACATTTCCCTGTTTGGACAGTTGCCTACAAGTCGTGGCTAAGCAACTCCCTCATGAAGACCAGGTAGGGTTTTGTCAAAATAGAAGTTTGTCAACATCTCAAAACCAGCACACTTTTCATCATGTCAGGGCTTACTTGGTGGAGAAGAGCAGTGATATTTTGCATTACTCGTAGGCCTCTGAGACTGGGACAGAATATGCAGCCAGGAGGAGGTGTATGGGACAGAGTCAGAAGTAGAGGATAAAGCAAGGCTGAAAACATGGTGATCTAAAATCATAGAATAATTCAGGTTGGAAGTGACCTCAGGAGGTCATCTATGCCAACCTTCCGCTCAAAGAAGCGTCAATACTTAATTCAGACCACACTGCTCAGGGATTTGTCCAGTCAGCTTTTTAATATCTCCAAGGATGGAGATGCCACAACCTCTCTGGGCAACTTGTGCCAGGGCTTGTCTGTCCTCATGAAGAAAAAGCTTTTCCTGACCTCACGTCTGAATCTGCCCTGTTCTAGTTCATGACCATAGTCTCTTGTTCTCCTGCTGTGAAGCTCTGTAAAGGGCCTTGCTCCATCTTCTCAGTAACACCTTATAGGTATGGGCAGGCTGCTCTTAGGTTCCCCAAAAGTCTTCTCCAAGCTGAACAAGCCCCAGTCCCTCAGCCTCTCCTCACAGGGCAAGTGTTCCTTCCCCGACCAGTTTGGTGGTCTCCTGCTCCAGTTTATGAACATCCTTCTGGTAAGGCAGGGGCAAAACTGGACACAGTCTTGCAGACATGGTCTAACGAGTGCACTTTCCTTGGTGAGTAATGTTTAGTTTGTTGCAGGCAATGCACAAGGCAGGATAAGATGGTCACAGTTACCAAGCGTTTTCAGGTTGAGCGGCTCACCCTGACAGGTGTGCAAAAGACAGGCAACGATCAACTGATCCAGCAGGATTTCGTATTCTAAGAGCCTCCATCTTTTGGCAACTGGGCACGGTGACAGATTTCCAGTTCGGCTGTGAGACATGTAGAGCAGAGCATGTGGTACTCCAAATCAGGCATCAAAAATCAGCTTTTTTATTCTGAATGGGGCTGGCACTGAGTCTGGTTTCCAGATGGTTTTCTGTTGTGTGTTTCTGTTGCTTAGAGGAACACAGCAAAATCAGAAGGGAAAGCCCTTCCCCATAGAGAAGCAAGAAATCAGGGAAACAGAAGTAAAAACGCGAAGAATAAGGCAATGATTAGTAAGTTAAATCACTTCCTGTGTCACAGTTTTCTCAAGTAAGGAACCAGCTGTGGAAGCTCTCACTTTTATGCCAAACAATTCAGTGTTTGACTCTCCTGTCTGTAGTAGCTTTGGCTGGCATTTTCCAGTCTTATTTATACAGTTAGATGCAAAGCAGCCAATTAACATGCTTGTTACTTCTTTATTAACAAACATGGTCTTTGAAAGGACAGATGCTCTTGTTTACCATCCCCTCAGATTTCAGTCAGTATCCATATCAGTGTTTGAGCCCTATGCTATACAAAGTCTGACTCCTTTTGCTCTTTATCTATCTGCTTTTGATATTTAATTTTTCAAACCGCTTGATGCTTGTATTAGGGTCTGTTTTAATTTTTTCTATATTTGGAAATGTTCCTTACAGCTCATTGATCTCAAATTCATTCATGAATACCATTAAAAGTCAATGGGAAAATTCAGTTTAAGAATTTGACCCCTGGAGTAACTCTGGCTTCTAAAAGACTCCCAGCACAGCTGAAGGGCACATACTTAATACAGTGGGGACATGACAAAGTTGACCCCATGCACCAGTACAGGTTGGGGGTTGACCTGCTGGAAGGTAGCTCTGCTGAGAAGGACCTGGGAGTGCTGGTGGACAGCAAGTTGACCATGAGCCAGCACTGTGCCCTTGTGGCCAAGAAGGACATCAGGAAGAATTTTAGACATCAGGAAGAATTTCTTTACTGAAAGAGTGGTTACGCATTGGAACAGGCTGCCCAGAGAGGTGGTGGAGTCGTCAACCCTGGAGGCGTTCAAAAAAGGTATAGACGTGGCACTCCAGGGCCTAGTTTAGGAGTCATGGTGGTGTTAGTTGATGGTTGGACTTGATGATCTTAGAGGTCTTTTCCAACCTTAATGATTCTATGATTCTATGATTCTAAGGCCAACGGGATCCTGGGGTGCATCAAAAGGAGTGTGGCCAGCAGGTCGAGAGAGGTTATCCTCCCCCTCTACTCTGCCCTGGTGAGGCCACATCTGGAGGACTGTGTCCAGTTCTGGGCTCCCCAGTTCAAGAAGGACAGGGAACTGCTGGAGCAAGTCCAGCGGAGAGCTACAAANGCTGCCCAGAGAGATTGTGGAGTCTCCTTCTCTGGAAATATTCAAAACCCACCTGGACGCAGTCCTGTGCACCCTGCTCTAGGTGAACCTGCTCAAGCAGGGGGGTTGGACAAGATGATCTCCAGAGGTCCCTTCCAACCCCAACCATTCTGTGATTCTGTGACTTAAAGGACTGCTAACTACACTCACCTTTAACTATTTGACTATGTTCCATTTATTTATTGTATTAGAGCCCACTTATTACCTAGCAAAATACAACTCAAATGCTATAGGGGATAATGTCAAATCAACAAACTGAAGTGCAACATACAATCAAATGTCACTTTAACTCCAACTTGTAGCACTATACACCATTGTACTGCATAGGTCCAGTACATAGGAGCATTCAGTCAAGTGTTTTCGTAGTTGCATGCTTAAAAACACATACTTGAGCACTCTGTACAACTAGGGCCATAATCGCTTATTTTATCTTATTTTCTAATTTCATCTTTCAAAATAGCAGTTGCGGGCTTAAGAGAGACGACCAGGACACAACAGGTCCAAATATTCAACTTTCTAAACTCTGAAGAATGCTGAGTATCATTGACTTCTAGAGATATTGGGGAGAGCTGAAGTTATTTAGCCACTTAAAGGATCCAGCCCTGTTAGAATGGCAGGAATGTGCAAGACTGCATCAGAAAGGCTTCTTTCATCAGGGAAATCTTCTCTAACAGTAGACCTTTCACTGACATCTGATCTCCTGTAACAGTCTGATACACAGACACATATTCTTGTAGGTCTATTGTGCTGCCGTGGCTTTGAGCCCAGGCCCTCTGAGGAGACCAACAGAGCAAAGATGCAGCGAGTCATGGAAAACAGAATTCCCTTTGCTGCTCATACCATCCTGCCTAAGGGCAACCATAGGAGGCTGAGCCTAAAGCTCATTGCTGCTGCTGAGAAGCAGTAGCTGGGACAAAGGTATTGGGGCAGGAAGGCACGTTACCCTCTAACTCTACTGCTCCTTCAGCCCTTGCCTCTTGACCTTGAACCCATGTTATAGTTTCCTCATTCCTTACCAATGTTTCTCTTTTCCTTCCATCTTACTGATGCAGAATTCAAGCTAATAAACTTTGTGAGCTTATTACTTCTCATGTCAGCTACAACTTCCTTGGCTTGAAGCAGAAACCCAGGAATCTACCGGCTGTGGTAGCCAAAAGGTCAAACTACCTTTGTATGGACATAAGCAGTGTATGGACAGAGGAGCCAATTAACCTGTGCCCTTAACCCTGCAGAAGTTAGTGAACAAGTGTAAGATTACTGCCAGCTGCACTGTAAAAAGGCAAATGTGTGGTTGCAGTGTTAGGACCCATGAAATACAAACGGTGAGCGAGCAGCATTTTGAAGGGCAATTTAATTTTAATCACTGGTCAGAGATTTGCAGAAGGCAGAGAAGGCATTTCAGGCTTGCCACTGTCCACAGTACAACCACGCAGATGCCAGTATGGCGGTGAAACACCTTTTTGCACATGCCCTAGCGCAAGGTGAACACAACTGGAGCCACATGGACATCAGCAGAGCACCGACCGGCTGTATCTCCAAGCCTGAAACGCAAAAAGAGCCACAGACACAAAAGGGGCTGGGGACGGTTGATGGTCAAAAGGATTTAGTCTTTCCCCCTATACTGTAGAGCCGATCCTGCCTGTTTGTCACACAGAAAGGGAGAGGGGAGAGAGATCTCCCCCAAATATCAATATCCAATCTTCGGTGGCTTGCAATCAGCGAATCAGCAAATTCATGCAGACAGACCTAGGCCTGAATGAGGCTACAGCTTACTTCCGTGCAGGTTATCATACTGTGCACAGGATCTTGTAAGCGCAATTATAGTCTCTGACATCCTATCTATAAAGAGTGGTCACCATAGTAACGCCTGAATCATGTGGCACTGCACACCTGATACCAATCAATCTTGAAAACATCTTTGTAAAGAAGCAGACTCCTGGAAAAGTGCAGATGGAGGTTTCTTGTTGAGACTAAGAACATGGTCTCTTATAACAAAAATGGAAATTGTACCTTATAATCTTCTCATTTGACTCTCCCTCCATACAATCCCATTCTCTATCAGCTTACGAAAGTGATAGAAAATAAGAAACGGCAACGGTTCTGTGCTGAAAAGGGTGACAAACAATGAAGTACAGCTGGCATGTAAATGATACATTGCATTTTTCCCCCAGAGCATTAACCGTGACTTCTGAGAATACAGCCATGCTGTGGTTGCTGAAGCAAAACACAAACATGCCCACCATAGTGCCTCTCTACCGTCCCAGGGCATCAGATTTCCCCTCAAATGTTAAAAGACAGAAATTTCATCAGCTTCTTTCTCCCTTTTTGCTGTCTGCAATTTAATTTAGTTGATTAGAGTTGTGTTCCTCTGTGTGGGTAAAAGAAGAGGAGCATGTTTAAGGAAATGATGTTTGCATTTAGCTTAGCACCCTGGCTTTCGGAAGTGCATTCTGCCACCAGTCCTCCAGATATATCCAGCAGCCAAAAAGCTGATCCTCTACCTGTTTCAACAGCCTGCTGCCTCTCGTCATCCTAGCAACGACACTGCTACAGGTTGATGAAAATAATCCCAGCACATAACTCATGCACAAAGTTCAACCAGACTCAGCAGTATTTCCAAGATAGTCTTGATATTTCCTGTTTGATTCTATCCCAAATTATCACTACTTTCATTATTTGAAAGTCTATCACTTGTTAATTTTCCATGAAAAAAGACTGTTTCTGTTCAGATGGCTCCCACCTTTGTCATCTTCCATTCCATCTATATTTTATTTTTCAAATAAGTCACAGCTATAATCATTTATTCTGACAGTGCCTCTCCTTTATTCGATGTGATTTCAGAACAGGATAGCCACTAAATTTGCAAATGCTATTGACTGACAAAAGTTGGATATCCAACTGCCATGATGCTAATAACAAATTTGCTTAGAAATTCTTTTAGCATCCTGGAGATGAGTATAAAAACAACAGGAATAGACACTGTATGAGTCTAAGGAGGTAATGAGACATCCTTTACTATACTTGCTGAAGTCACTAGAATCTGCTCACCCCCTCTTGCCATTCCTTCATTGCTGACCCACCAGAACAGACTACGTGCACATGAACTGCTACCACAGGCTGTACTGTCTGTAACGCTTTAGAAGTCAGCATTAGTGATCATGAAGGCCTATAATACATAAGGAAGTTGGGTTTTAAATCTACTTTCACAGAGTGTGGAAGTTAAATTTATTCAGCTACACTTCTGATGTGTGTCTCACAGTAAATGGCATTATTGTTCGACAGGTCAACAGACCCCCACGATAGAAATGTAATGTTCCAAAATCAAAATTAAGACGTCACTAACAGTTTATTGAGTTTTAAGCTACGCCAGGGCCCAGTTATGGTTTTCAAACTGCACAGGAATCGAAAGCAAAAGAGATCCATTGATTCTGGCAAGGATCAGAGACCACACTTCGATTACATGCAGTATCTTTTGCAAAAGTAAGTGGCAAGGGAACATCAGGAAAGCCCAAGTGAGTTGTTAAAGCAGTTGAGAAAGCTGCCTGTGGCTCCTGTGCCTTTATCAGCCTGTAGGAAAGAACTCGAAACCCGCCCTTCCCAAATCCTTAGTTTAAAGGCAACGAAGTAATCCATGCAGTGAAACACACAAAACCAGTCTACCCGTGCCCTGACAGAGCTGTGTCGTAAATAACTAATTAACCATGCAGTGCAGCCTGGAAGGCATTCGTACACAGGCACCCAGGAAAAACCCAGTTAAGGAACAGAACATCACACTATACTTGCCACTTAAAAATGATGATTCATTTGTTTTCCACATCCATTTATAATTTAAGGGTCATCATAAAAAAAAAAAAAGCATTGAGGGTCAAAAGTTTCACAAATATTTTCATTACCTTCTCTAGCAAATCTTCATATGCTTTTGCTGACAGTAAGATCACAGACCTTTCACCCTTATGCAGCTGACCCAACAATGCTGTAGAAGCTGTCAGTACTGCAAGTTTTGAAATGTATGCTAAACTGATGCTTTCTGTTAAGGTTGCCTTCCTTTACTACTGTCCTTATGTGTCTGAACTTCAAATACCAAATACCAGACTGTGGATATGGCATGTGCCTTTTAGGCTGGGTTGGGGGGGTTTAGTGCTCCCTCAGGAATACAATCTTTATGTAAGCACATCTACACTGTGACTCTTTTTTATCCCCTGATGCTGTACAGTAGCAATAACTAATAAATAGCTTGCTAAAGAGTTATTTATACACGTGCAAACACAAACCCGCTAGATTTGATAATATATTTTCCTTTTGTACTAGTGTACAGTAGTAGTGAAATAAAATCAGCATGGTAAAAATTTGGTCCGTAAAAAGCAAACACAGTCAGAACAGCAGAACTAGCAAGCAAAACAAGTCAGAAAGTCTGCCTTCTGAGTTTCCCTTTCAGATTCAGACTTCCGTCCCTGGCATGTATGGTAAAGATTTTTTTGCCCTAGTCCAATTTTAATTTCTGAGTCTCAGCACTATCACCTAGAAGCATTTAACAGCTTTCTTCCCCTCCTCTTTCTGTGTCTCAGAAAAGAGCAAACAGCAAAGATGAAGCCTGGATTCTCTGACAGGGTTTGTCTTCATACTGTGATTGATGAGGCTGTACTGCATTTAAACTTGAAAATGTCAAAAACAACAACATCCCTCTTAAGCAGTGAGGAAGAAGGCCATCGAGTCAGCCCATTGCTATAGGTAGCACAGCCTGAAGTTGCATAAATAGGCTCAAAAGCATTTGAAGACAGAGGCCTGTCTCCTAAGAGAGGATTTATGGTATTCATTTACCTGGAATTTAGACTGAACGACCACTAGAGTTTCTAGCTGTGAAATGTAAAAGGAAATGCTACCTGCTGCAGCTCACCGCTCCCCTTCTCCAGCTGCATCAGGGAAGGATTTCAGCCACACGTCCCTGGCGAGAGCCACCTCCCCCAGTGAACAGGAGAGGGGTAAGTCACAGGAGAGGACGCTCCCTGCCAACCCGCACACAAAGCTCCCTTTGTCCACTGAGACTCCAGCTAAGAGGATGTGTGCGCCTTACCCTCACCTGCGGTTGTTCCCCACCCATGAAACACATGAACAGGAGCATTGCGCAGAAGCTTCTAGCTAGCTGGCCGGTGAAACAAGGGGGATGTCCAGCCCACCCTGGGGTGGGGGCAACCTTTTCATAGGGCCTGAGTCTTTCTTTAGGTCTTTGGTGCACACGGTTGAGAAGTCCACCCCCCCACCCCATCCTCACTTCTGTCTGTGCTCAAATAATTTGACCTATTCGGAGTAAAATTTCTGGGGGATTTTAATGTAATTTTACTGAGAGCTGCTAAATGACAAATACTTTTGAGCATGGCCTTAAGGACCCAGATGTCTGATTTATGCATCAGAGAAAGTCATGCCAAATACCAGTGCACTCTCCAGACGCTCACCTGCCACTCTTTTCCCAAGGTAGCCATGCCCTTCCCAGTCACTCTCAAGATAAAAATGCAAAAGGCAACTGGCATGTCAACAGAGAAGGAAGAAATGGCATATTATAGCCACTCTTCTGATTTTTGTTCACGTTCTGTTTCCAGTGAAGGCATAACCACTCCTAACTCCTGCTTCTTTTGGAATGAGGGGTGAAGGCACCTCCAAACACTTACCACCCAAGTGCATCTGCTCCTTGCCCGTACCATGGACTGGAGAAAGGTAACCCAGAGGACACAGCTCTGTCCCATCACACACAGAAAGAGGTAGCCTACAAACAGCGCTGATGAAGTGCTTTTTATACATGGAGGCCCTCACAATTAAGCTCTTGACATACTTACCAGTTGCCTCATTCTGCCTTCAGGTGAGTTTGTATCTTTGTTAGGAGTAGGAGCAGCCTCCAAAGTGCTGATCTCTGCTGATCTCTGCTGAAAGCCATTTTACGCCAGCTATTGAAATCCACAGGCTTACTGGCTGAGTACAGCTCTACGGCAGGTGGGGGACCAGAACTTCAGCCTACGGACTAAGCCCTCTTCTCCTCAGGCTTCCTATCTACTCCCATGATGGTAATTACAGCATTGCTTTGGCCATAAGAGGCCAGCTTGCTCTTTCTTCTAAAATACATAAATATGGCATCAGTTTACACTGTGCAGTGCTTTTATAAGACATCTTTAACGTGCACACAGAGCAGCTTTAGAGATTCCACCATCCTTTTTGTGAGAGGTTTATACATGGTCTCTCCAAAGAAAAATCCTTTATCACAATTCCTCCTGGGTCCAGTATAATTATATTGACCTGGGTGACTGTTCTCCACTTCGGTGTGGTGCCTACACAGTCTGTGGAGGCTTTGAGAGGATGCACAATGACTTAATCCTCCTCACACAGCCTATGCTGAACATGAAGGATATTGGCAGGCATGATTTCCATACTGTAAACACGTATTTGACGAGTTTATCTTTCAAAAATGGATCGAGCTTATCAGTTTGCACATTTTTACCATTCCCAGACACAGAGATATGGGAGCTCTAAATCTGAACAGATAAAGGAGGTTAATTTAATTTCTGATCCCATGTTGTAAACTATTAAGCTACACAACTTGTGTCATGAGCATTATCTGCAGTGAAATATGCAAAAAAAAAAAGACAGTTCATGATTTCTTTCGAGTTTAAAAAAATGTCTCTAGCTGATCAGTAGGTTGATCTCATGCGTAAGCCACATCTACTGTTGTAGCTCTTTCCTCTACCAGTAACTTGTGCAAGCAAGGGCATTCTACTGCTTTCAAAAGAAATCTCACAGATGCAGAAAGAAAAAAACCTTTTCCATACCCAGTGTTATTACTACTTATTGACAAGCATTTCAAACTCAAAATCTGTCCTAAACATTCAGGAATGAGCACCCCAAGGAAGCTTGTTTTCAGCAACAGAAGAACAATTTTTCAAGAACAAGTCTGTCTATATTAATGAGGCCTAATTAAGCATCTTTCCCTTAACAATCCTGGCTGTAAGTACCTTACTGAATTACTTACTGATTTGCAGAACCACTGAATATCTGCACTTCTCATGCGGGGGCTCTAAGAATTCAGGTTGAATGACACAGTGTAAATATCATCTACTGTAATTAGGCTTCAGTTTTAATTACACAAGTTCAGATGTTTTTGTTAACATATATTTTCTTCAGATTTTCAAATAGAACATTAAGGAGCTCTGCACTCCTTCACAACAGGATCTTAAAAATCACCAGGATTGTTTCTCTTTGTTCCAGAGCTGTGACTAGTCCCTGTTTCATTCTCTTCTGGGACATCTCAGCGTATACCTTCTGAAAGCAAAAGAGTAGGCAGATGATCTGAAGGGTGTTCACTGCACGTAACACCCTTTCCCACCTCAGTATTTCTTTGTGTGCTGAGAGGCACACGAGCAATGCTTCTGCCTTCAAAACCACTTACCCTGCAAAGCACTGGCAACATCCCTACATACCTGAAGTGGACAAGAAAGCAATGGATACAGCTGGGGTAGGGACAAGGAGACAATTACACCAGCTGGCAGAGGGCAACGAGGAGGTAGCAGTGACATCCAAAAGAAAGACGAATTATGGCAGCAGTGAGGCTTGGCTTTGAGAAGACTGGGGCTATCATTATGGATGTCCTCTACCTTGGCCAGGATCTCTGTCTGAAACCAACACTCTGCAAATTCCCACACCTCCGATTTATGGTTTGCTCGCCATTACACACGATCTTAGCGTTTCAGATGTCCACAGAATCAATAAGCAACAAATCTCAATTGTTTCCAAGACAGAACTTGCTTCATGTCATGCAGTTGGCTTCGGGGAGCAATTTCTTGATGTCTGTGGCAAATCTATCCTGGATCTGAAAACTGGGTTCAATCTAAAGAGATGATTGAGAGGTCCAGGAGGCAATTAATAATGTTGAGAAGGTCATAAAAAACCTGAAGTAAGTAAAATCTATCAACAGTTATTAAACACAAATATACTGCACCTGGCTCAAGTAACCTGTGAGCTGCTAAGCACTGGACACATGGAGACTATACAGGGAAAAGTACTGTTATGTGTTCATAGTGTTTTTCCTAGGCACTTATTTTTTACTTCTCTCAGTGGCAAGACACTATGCACAAGATAGCTGTTCGATCTGAACCAGTTCAACTGTTCTTATGCTCTGGAGGGAAATATAAAAGTAAACTCCCCACAAATGAAATCCCCATTATATCAGTTCAAAGCAAATGGAAAACTTTCCTCCCCTTCCATACCAAAGAGCAGTCCAAGTCATTTAGTCAACACTGATTTAAGAAATCCCATTCCTTTATGGACACCCAAGCAGCGGAACAGCACAACACACCGAGCTTTCTAGTCCTGGTGTTTGCTGCCCGGTGCTGTGGCGAGGCAGAACATCAAGTTTCTAACAAAGAGAAGACCACAAAAAACATTCTCAGTTTTGATTTCCACCCCCAGAAGCTGGTGTGTGAGACCACCTCCAACTAGCCCCACAGCAATCCCCTGCAGAGGGGAAGGACTAGTCCCTCCTGTGGCAAGGAGAAGTCAAATGTGTCTGCTGATTTTGGAGAAGTAGAAAGCAGAATCTGAAAGTGGAAAATTACAAGGGTATTTTGAGCTAATAAGACATTACAGCTTTCCAATGAAAATGGGAAAGGATCCTATTAACTATTCTTTCACTTCAGTTTTTTGATTTCAAAGAAGCATTAGAGAATGAAAAAGCACTCTAAAGATTGAAAGAGCTCAATCAGAAAAGAACATAAGATTATCAATTCTGTCTTCCTATTGAAACTGTGTGACCCCTCCACTTGTGCTGAACTCTGCTTGAACGGTAAAATGGGAAGTTTCACAGCGCACAAAGAGATGAACACACAGGTTTTTCCATATTGATCATCCTTGAAGCCCAGCAACTCTCCGCTGGTGGCTGCAGAGGCAGCCCTGCAGTGCTGCAGGTTGCCTTTCTGAAAGGGCAGCAACAGGAGCAATCAATTGCTAAAGCGGTGCTCTTTACAGCAAGGTGATGCTGAGGAAATTTAAAAGTCAAATGCCCCAAAGAAACACCACCTGCTCTCCTGTCGACAGAGACATCCCTGACATTGGGCAGTCAGGACACGACAATTTATGTGCTGTATCTGCCATAAATAAAGCTATCAGCATAGATGTGAGAGCTGAAGTCAGCAGTTCCAAAACTAAATCCCTCTTTAAAAACCTATGATTAGAAGGAAAAGGATGTCAGAAGCCCAGACCCACCCTAGCAGCAGCTTGTGGTCACTTGCCAATGTTCAGCTGAAGCAATCTGCTGGCACACCAGGGCTTGCCAAAGGTTGAATGGCATTTGGAGGTGAGGGGAAGGCGGTCCCAGGGAAGACAGTATATCATATCTGATCCCTAAAGAGGTGGAGAGGGACAGCAGAGGCACAAAAAGGTTTTCTTCGGTCTTTGTTCTTGCACTATGCAGGCCAGACACAGCTGCAGCCCAAGGGGTTCTCTGAGGGTTAGGATTGCACCTCTTAGCTCTCCCTGCAACAACAGCATCTCTGCAAAGAGCAGGAGAGGGAAAGCAGGAATCATTAAACCCCATCCCTAACCTCTGCACACTCCATTACAGCTTCATCTATGAAATGGGATTTTTACAAGTGTTTTGCAATCCCCCCTGCAAGACTCCTTGGTGCTATCGGTCAGGGAATGCAATTTTACACATCATGAAAAAACAGTATTTATATTTGCATGTAGCAAATAACAACAAAAAAAAAAGCATAACTGATGTCAATGGCAGAAGGATGATAAGCCTGAAGCCTTGATGATAAGCCTGAAGAGATGCGTGTTTGAAAACTACTGTCCTATGTCCAGAGTCACTACTGCATCCACCACCCATTTTCCCCTCCCCAATTTAATGTCACTTTATCATCGCACTTTCTCCTCCCTTTGCCCCACCCAAACTGTTCTGCACAAGAGCCTCCTGCATTTGTTAGCACAAGGGTCTCCATCATGCAGCCTCTATAATTGCATTTGCTAACATTTCTTTTAACCTAACAGGCTGTGACTGACCACGTGTTATTCCATATCTGGTATCACTGAGATCAAACCTGAAACAACGCAACGGAAGGAAGCCTTGGCACACTGTTTATCAAGGGTGTCACACTGATGACAACTGAAGGTCACCTCCGGATTCAGTGTGCTGTGAAACCAAACCTCAAGCAATCTGAGAGTGTTCTTGCTCTTCTCTCTGCTATGTATACCACTTAAATGATGGGAGACTACTTATGTAGCTTTTAGCAGCCTGTAAGTGAACATAATTCTGTTGTTAATTCGGCAGTTATTATTCCTGGTCCATCCCTCTCTCAGGTATGCACAGCAACAGCATTCCCTCTGTTCATTCCAGGAATGAAATCTTCCCTTTACCCATATTCAGGAAAAGGATGAATGCACTGGCTTATTCCGACCACAGTCCACATGTCAATGCTCTACACAAGGATATGGTCAGGCCATAGATTAGTCAACCATGCAGCTTTACAGCAACCAGCAGGCAGATCTACAGATTTTTTAATCGCCCTTGGTATGGAGGGCATCACCACAGAAAAAGCAGAGCCAGTGTACCACTGTGCTGCAGAGATCCATCTGAGAGGCTAACGTAGCTGGGCACAATTTATAACAGATATTCTGAATTATGTCAGAAGCCAAATTCACCCTCATTTACCCTCAAGCTCAACAAGGCAGGCAGGTACCAATGCAAGCCTCTACCCTTCAAGTCCTGGGTGGTCCATTCCTTAGGCCTTGATGAGCTGTGGGTCTAAGCTGGCTAAAAGTACCTCCTGAGGCAGGAAACTGTTCTTGAAAGAGCTGCTAAAACATTCTTCTAAGGACGCGCTGCTTCCAAATGCATAAAAACCCAATAGAAAGAGAAATAGGATAGGATACATCTCACAGAGGTGAAGGGACACATGGCATAGGTCTCAAGATTTTGTGTATTCAGCCAAGTTCCTTTCAGGGTTTTATCCAAAATCAGAAAAATATTCATGCATAGCATTCAAGCATGCCCATTCCCACTAAAGGATGTCTAAGCTCCACAGCCGACTTCTCGTACAGTGCTCTGAGTCTTCTCTCACTATTTGTCCTTAGTGATTTTTTGCTTCTCAGAAGAATTCTGAGGGCAGCATGAAGGAGAAGAGAGGGCAGGTATTTAGCAGTAGTATCATGTCTGTTAAACGCACAAAAGCTACCCTGCCACAAATACCATTGGTCAGGGGTTTGTGCCTAATGCCCAGGCTCTTCCTACCACGCATTCTTCTCAGGATGCATCGGTCAGCCAGTCCTACACTGTCCTCTCAGTTTTTGTGCTCACTGAATTTCACGAGCTAATATTTGATTCTTCAGAGATGTGTGTTTCGAACACATCTGGGAGCTGACTATCAAAATACTCTCTCTATATATGAAAATTACATCTGGATGAAGAAAAAGGGAGGAACATCTACAAATAAACTACTCTCCTGGAATTGCAGTCTTTCAACTACAGAATTGGAGGCTGAAAAATGGGTACCAGATATCAAAAACTGACACAGACAAAATAACTTAGTCAAAGGAGAATGAGCTGCAAGTTCACACTAAGTCCTTTACCAATGCAAGTGGAAATTTTCCTTGAAACTGTAAATGACTATAAAAAGAAAAATCAAAGTCAGGATACACCAATAGCCTTTCTAAGATTTCATGCAGCAAGAAAACATGCTGAATGTACATATCCAGGAAAGCCATATTTAGTAGAGTGTTGTTTCAGGTTGCTTACTAAGTGACCTGAAATAGTTCAATGGAACTGGAGTAGTTCAGTGGCTGTAGAGAAAAATAAATTGAGTGAAACAACGGTGCCCAGTCAGTGCAATGGCAGAACACTTGCATTGTGCAGCATGTTTTACATACGTGCCAGTAAATGTTTCTGGGATCATAAACTTTTTCACAAACAATTAATTTCCCTTATCACACGCTTGGCACAACTGAATCCAGAGTACATCACTCATTTGCCTCATTAGAAGAACATAAACTCCTCAGTCTTTCAGGAAACTTCCCTGGTGACATGGTTGTCTGTTCTGCATTTTGAAGGCTTCGTCTCACAATTCAGAAGGTAACATTTTCCCATTTTATTCTCAGGGGTGTTACGGATTAGAGGACAAGCCAACATTTCTTGGTGAGCATGCCCATGTTCTAGTGGCTTGCTTTACAGCCATTGTGAATGCTGCAAATGCTCTTTCTTGGGACTAAAAACAGTACTGCTGGCCTCTGTGCTTTCCTTCTCCAGCATTAAAAAAAAGAGGGGAAAAAACTGGTTTGAGGCAAACAGCTGAATGTGAAACATCTGGGTGTAGATCTCCAGATGTTGCAGAGCCAGCGAGGAGATCCATGAGAAAACCCACCCCTACCTCACAGATCCCCAGCTGAACGATGGCCTCCAGCCACAGGGGAACACTTCCTACGCAGGATGCCCCATAACCAACCGGCAGAAACCTCATCACCAAACCACGGTGTGGAGGGATCTGTGGGATGCCACAGCCTAAACCCTGGCACAGATCAGCTTCGACAGCCAGATTTGGCTCATCAGCAGGCTGGAGAAAACACCGAAAAATGGTGCAGCTGTTAGAGCAAGCCCCATGCCACAAACGGCCGCAAAACCACCAAGCTGAGGTGGAGGCGTGAGGCTCAAGCCAATGGTGTGAATGCTCAATGGATGTGATATGACAAGCAGCAGACAAATAGCTGCAGACCTTTCTCCCCTTGCCCACGTCCCACGCTCTTGGATGTGGAGAAGGAGGTACTTGCTACGCTGCTGGGAGGTACTGCTACACCGCACATCAACATCTGGGATTTGTTTAAGTCCATTCTGGATTAATTGGATAGCTGCTCTCACTACTCAGTCCCAAACAAACACAAATAAAAAATCAGGGTTACATGGTAAAAATGCCTTTCCAAAATCAAGTTATGAAAGATAAAAAGAAAGGTTTAAATGAATTTCTGAATTAGAAGTAATCAATTTGGTGGTGTAGTAGAAAAGCTCTTTTGATCGGTTTGGTTTTTTGTTGTTTGTTTTTTTAATCTGAACCATCCATCAATCTAAAGCTCCGTACAACTCCTACATTATCTGAGTAGGCATGGCTGATTCAAAGCAAGGATTAGTAACAAATCTGTGCCACCCCAGAGCCATTAAAACTGCAAGTTAATGGATGGGAAAAGGGCAGATGCATCTGATAACTAAAATGACCTTTCCTACAGATTTCCATGTTTGACTACCAGTATCTTTTCTGGTTATACAGATCCACTGGTAGACTGTAACACCAGAGCTCTTCCTCAATTGTGGAAACGAGAATAAGATAGTCTTTGCCACCAAAACAGGAGAAGCCTCACACAGTGAAATTCAGCACTGCATATACAGTGCAAAATAGCGCAAAACCACCGGTACAATTTTATTTTTCTGAATAGTGACGCTACTTTAATAAACCCTATTAAACCCAAGCGTCAGTACCAGTCACAGCCTTAAGTTGTTGAATACAGAGCAGTCTTTCCATGGGAAATTTATGACCAGAGGAAATGTCCTAGCCTTGGTATTTTTATAGCATCCATTCATTTTTTTAATGGAGGAGGGGGTGATCCAAGATTTCTAAGGCTCTTCAAAGTGTCCTCTACCTTGAAGAAGGAAAGTAACCTGCATCAGGACACCCGCCACAGCTCCCGAAACATGAGATGACAACTGGGTACAACTGCTTTCGCCAAGGCACATTCATTCAGTCAGCCACCATTCTCCTCAACAGACTAGGAAAGTATTTGCAAGGTCTCCTGCCCGTTTCGGTTATAAAACCAAACCATCCCAACCTTTTATCTCACTCCTCTGCCCAGTATCATTGACGCCCGTTGTCAAAGCCATGGTGCACAGCCCCAAGGCCAAATGGCACACAACAAGGGGTCCTCAAGCCCTTTCCATGCGCCGCAGACCTTGTTCCCCGAGACGCCCGCCGGCCCGTCACCCCAGCTCTGCCCCCTCCCACAGGTGGCTGCCTTTCCCAAGGTGTTCAAGTGAACATCCCGCAAACTCAGCACCCCAGATGAGAAGCACAGACGGTTCATGAGCTATTTTCTGGCAATTTATTATCAAATGCAGCATGATCCGAGGGAAAAAAAAAAAGTAACTGTTATTTCTGTTCCTCTAATTTAGAAAATGAGGGTGCAATTTCCTCCAGAAAGCAGATGCCACAGAATTAGTGGTGGGTTTTTCCTAGTATTTTGTTCACAGTTTAAACATTCAAATTGGAGTCTCAGTAAGTGTTTGTTGAATGTTTAGCACAGTTAAGCTCTATTTTTATCTAGAGAAGTATCATTTCAGACGTGACAGTTCACCAATGAATGCTGAGCACCAGAATTTACACAGAATCATATAGGTTGGAAAAGACCTTTAAGATCATCGAGTCCAACTGTAAACCTAACACTACCAGTTCACCACTGAACCACGTCCTTAAGCACCACATCCAAACGCCTTTTAAATACCTCCAGGGATGGTGACTCCACCACTTCCCTGGGCAGCCCGTTCCAATCCCTGACAACCCTTTCAGTGAAGTAATATTTCCTAAAATCCAGTCTAAACCTCCCCACCCACCATGTTCGTGCAGGGTGGTATTTCTCCTAGGATCTACAACTCCAGAGGTGTTACTGGAAATGCCTTTTTCTCCTGAGCGGCAGCTTTTCCACTGCAACATAATTAACAATATAACACATCACTGCAGCTCCTCTGCAGCTTCCATTTGCAAACAAACTGGTGCTAATCTCTGTCAGATCCCAGCATTGCTCTCTCCTCAGCTTCCCTTCCTCCTCACCCTCCCTCCCTAAATTCAGAGTCACAAATCCGCAGGAAAACATGTGAAGACACTTTCAGAAGAGATGTAAAATGGAGAACAGAGTGCCTGCTATGTTCCTCACTCAAAATAAGCCTATGTGCCTTTTATACAGTCCATATGCTTATTTTCTTAAAAATTTTTGAAACTCCCATACTGATACCAGACATGACCATGTTGTAATATTCCTTCCTCAGCTTCAGGTTTTTCCCCCCCTGAGGATTTGCTCCTCTGAACAAACCCAGAGCAGCTCC
Source organism: Fregata magnificens (assembly GCA_013389945.1). NCBI lineage: Eukaryota > Metazoa > Chordata > Aves > Suliformes > Fregatidae > Fregata > Fregata magnificens. Next base: position 263,231 of record WAAD01011205.1, on the reverse strand, counting down.
AGCCACTCCCAAGTTAGGTACTGGCTGTGCTGGCACTGTGCAAGTGCAGTTCCAACACCACCGAGCTGTTTTTAGCTCCCATGCTGCCTGAGGCTGAGCATCTTCCCCCTCAGCACATCCCATTTAGTGATGAGCCATCTATCCTCATGCTTTTGAACCCTACGCACTCTCTTATGAGACCAAGCCTTAAAAAGGTCTCCATCAAAAGAGCATGTCTCTATGTGTGCTCCTATCAAGGCCTTTGCCCCAAAACATAGGAGAGGTCAACATGGACGCTAGAAAATCAGAACTAGGTCTTATCTTGCACATATTTTGTTCAGCTGTCTAGATTGGCTTGTTGTCTGCTGGAGCAGTTCAGACTGGCACAGGAGGAGTGCAGCCAGATCCCCCTGCCAGCTCCTAGTAAGACATCTGAACAAATATCCTCATTTTGGGAAAAGTTTAATTTCAGATGCTAATTACGTCTCACCTTTGAGGGGTTCCTGCTATTCTAAGCCTAAACTGCTGGACAGCCTCACTTGTCACAGACACAACTAACCGACCGCTGCCATCTATACATCAAATGTGACTCCCGTCAGATGGTAGCTCGGGCTGTCAGTCTCGCTTTTCTTCCTCTATGAAATACTGACATTGGAAAGTCTTAACAAGGAAACTGAGATTACAGGACACGTCTTTTGCTCCAGAGACAGCAGTGCTGGCTGTTATCTATGTTCCCCAGTTCTCAACCAGGACTAGAGCAGGAATAAATGCATTCAATCCTACCCTGAATGGTAGCTCTACAAAAAGGTCTGGACTGGAAACCTCAGCTTTTTGGTGGCTTTAATCAAATAGAACAGCATTGGGAGGAGGGGGGGACTGGCGGTGGGGAGGGGCTGCACCATCCAAAATTTAAATTGACCTTTTTTTAGTCTGCTTTGATTCACCTCTAATCTTACACACTTTTTCCTAAGTTCTGAAAAGGTACAGAAATGAGGCCAAGATACAGATTTAAATAAATAAATTACCATTTCCTTTCAAAATGTATGCTTAGAAAACTTACATAGTTGAAATATTTATAGTAAGGGCTGATCAAGCGATTAAGTATACTTAAAAAGTTCCCTTTTTTAAAAAAGTACATCTTTGAATCTCATCTTTCAGTTCTTCCAGAGTATAAATCTTTATTTAATTTTAAGTAATAGAACTTCAGGTTCTAGGTTTTACAGAAATCTAAAGAACAAGCAACTTTTTTAAGATCATCATGGTGTGAAGTTTTAATTGATTTTTTTGGTAGTCAGAATCAAGAGGCAGATATCACTCCATGTGGACTTGCAAAATAGGTCAGCTGGGTAAATTTGTTCAGCTTTCTTCTATGCTCTTTAGACGCTTCACCAATTACTACTTCTTTCTAAAGTGGCATCCAAATTTGTTTGTTCTCTCTTTATATGACATAATTTAACTCTCTACAAAGGATGGCTTGTTAGCCAGTCACTTAATTAACACAGTGAATATACAGTTGAATGTCTGATTATATCCATTCAAGATAGCGAAGTTTCTGTAGTAACGTTCTATTTCCATGGTAAGATGCATGAGTTGCTACAGTTGACTCGAAACAAGAAATTGTCTCTACTTAAATGTGATTATAGCAAGTAGGTTTCCATTTGGAATTATTTTAATAATCAATAAAGGTAAATGAATTAGTATCATGAATTAGTATTTATTTCTTTTACTTTCAAAACTTGCTAGAACAGAAACAATACACTGACTCTATTGGGAAATCTGTTTGAGAAACACATCATCCCATTTATTCTGTTTTACTTTGAAGTGCTACTTCCAGCTACCTGTAAGTAATGAGAATCTGGAAGGAGAGAAGGAACATAAAAGTGCGTTAGCCCATTAATAAAAGGAACTGCATGGACAGCGTGTACACTCTCTTCAAATTGTAAGTGATAAAACTACAAATTCAGAACAGAAAAAGCTAGCATTGCCTTTTCAGTAAGTCTTCTTCCTACAGGCATCGTGCTCTGGCTCTATGCTATACACCTTCCACATTCAAGTGGAGAGCTTCCAACCACATCAATAACAGGATGTTTCCATTAGTAATCGGCTGAGATTTATTTTTATTCAGTTCAGTTCCTTCCACAATTCTAGCTTTTCCAGCAAACAAATGCAAGTTCAAGGGCACAGAAAACAAATTCCTCCAACCCTCACACGCTCATCTTAAGCTTTTTTAAGCTCTCCAAGGTAAACAGCAAGCACTTTTAGTGACAGTTTCCGAGTAATGATGGGGAAGAGTGAGGAGGTGGTTGAAAGCACCACTGGCTTCTTAATGCAAACTCCTTCATACTACTCAGACAACACATGTTCAATCACTGCTTATGAAACAGCTTTGACAACACGGAGAGGAGCTTTTTGCTTGATGTTTGTTTAAGTGAGATTATGTCTATTTTACAAGCAATTGCTTTTATTTCACCATTTTTTTTACTTTTTTTGTTAAACAAAAGCAACCCACAATCTTAATAACAGATTAGTGAGTTGCTGTCTTCTCTGCAGACTTCATTATCATGAGTTTTCATTGTACTCCAGCTCCTCCAAGAAGACATTTAAAGCGAACATAAGAAGGCTAGTGTAGAATTTCTAATACCTGAGCTTCCCAAGAAGAAAAACAAGCGAGACATATTAGAACCCCATCGCCACTGAGGAACCTTTCTTTAAAACCTCAAAATCACACCATCGCACATGATGCCTACTGTCAAGAAAGCAACAGGATTAGTGTTTCATTTTTGAATACAGAACATAAATATCACATTAACACTTAAGCAAAACATGTTTACAGAAATCCCTGCATATTTATGGTATTATATTGTGCCTTGGAGAAAGCTTTTCTTAGGTGAATAAAAGCAACAGTAAACTGAATTAGACTTGAAGCCTGAAACAGAGCACATGCTGCACACTTACAAATCATTTTATATCATTGAATTTAACCATAGTTAAGACAGATTATATTAGGAAGGTATTTAAGGCAGGGACTGCAAACAGCTACACTGTTGTAAGCACCTGTTTGTTATTTTTTATTAAAGGTACTGTCACTGGCCTTCTTTTAACCTGCGAAATAAGGGTCCCTCTTCCCTGTTATATTTTTCATGCATAGATGGTAACGAGAACTTCACAGCAACTTTTCAGAGGCTCAGCTTTGAACTTGGGATGATAGGGTCGCAGGACAGCTCGGGCAGGATGGGAGCTCTGGAGGTCCCTGGTCCGGCCCTGTCGCAGCAGGCTCAGCACTGAGGTCAGACCGGGCTGCTCAGGGCTGTGCCCCGTCCAAGCTGGAAACCCCCCGGACGGAGCCGGCACAGCCTCCCTGGGCAGCCTGTGCCTCTGGCACCCAGGTGAAACGCCTTTTCTTCAGGTCCCATCTGAACCTCTCTTGCTTGGCTCAGCCAATGCTCTTGTCTCTCTGACTGCCTCTTCTCGACCACCTCCCTGCAGGTACCAGGGGCTGCTGCCAGCCCCCCCCGAGCTTAGCCAGCCCCATCCCTCAGCCTCTCCTTGCAGGGCAACTGCTCCATATATGACTGTTGTGCTCTTGACACTCTAGAAAACGGCTTCTTCACCAGAGGAAAGTGCACCCTATTTTACATGGAAACAGATCAAGGTGAATCACACTGAAAGCCCTTGTCAACTCCACAGCATCATCTGACTCTCTGTGTCGGGGTGGAGCCACGGTCCTGTGTCCAAGGCCAGCTCTGCTACCGGCAGGATTACAGCTAAACCAGTGTCTTGTCTTCCAACTACAAATTGTCTCTGTAAGAGCATCCCATTTATGCTCTGGAAGAAGTGGCAACAGAAACAGAGCAGTTCCAGGGTGGCTTCCCTTTTTTACAGGACAGTTTATAAAGCCAATCCTCCAAATTTTTATTCATACAGCAGCGGAAAACCTCCAGCAATCTCACTATATCCTGTATTTAAATTAAGATGAAGTGCCACATGACTGATTAACAGCTTGTCATATCATCTGCCAAATCTAACAATGCTATTCACCACTGGCTAAGCCCTGAGAAATGTAGATATACTTCAGGTATTAGGCAAATCACATCCTTCTACGCGGTACCACAGGGGAAAATCTGGTTATATTTCAAATACTATTTTCAGAACTGCTGGTCCACTCAGAGACAGAATTTCTAGACATCATCTTCCTGTCGTCTGCTTCCTTCAGTCCTCCTATCTAAGCAAACCCTGTCCACAACAGACAGAATAGACCTTCCAAGTTCCCCATATAAATACTTACAGAACAAATCTTACCAACAGTATTTAATGGAAACTCTCTTAATTAAGGACTGTTAGATCCACCTTTGTAGGTACGAATTGCTTATGAACAAAGGATACCACATATTGCCCAAGAATTAAAGCTATTTTTGATGAGGCAGAGGGAGTGCATCGGCTCACCTTAATGATAATCCCTTTGGCATCACACAGTGATACGTCACAGACCATTTTTATTAGATAGTATGAAATACGTAACAGCTGCCAATGCTTCTGCTTCTGTCTGAGCAAAAGCAAGATACCTTGTAATGAAGAAATTATAAATATTGATGGGTGAGGTGCTCAGCTAGAGGATACAAATGACACAAGATTCAAAACTAGGCAAAACAAAACATAAAGGAGGTGTCAAGCCTGAGCAAAAGGGAATACTTTATCCAGACAGAATACATAGTTGTGTGAATTTTATTAATGCCTGTCTGGTATCCCAGCCTCAGTCACTAGACATCATACAGAGATCATGAAATACCACACTTCCAGGTGCTTTCTGTAGTGTACATGAATACACACACAGCCACAGAGCTTCCAGGTAAGCACTCCCTAGGATACAGGATAATTCCAAGATGCTTCCTCATCAGAATATGTTATGTCACAGGGAAGATGTACATGCTCTAATGCAATATTGTCCTGAAAGTATGAAGAAGTAACACTATTAAAAGCTCTTGGCACACAAACTGAAACTTCCTTCCTCCCTGGTTCTCCTCATTTTCATTTTGTTGATTCCTTTTCTTCTAAGGCCTATCACACAGGTACTGCTAGCTGTTTTGTATTTGCAACTCACTCAAAATACTGTGAAGAGTATCCTAGTGATACTTCCCTTCAACAAGTAAGCCAGGAATAATAATCACAGAGCCCAAACCCAGAGATCTGAAGGCATTTGGGTTTGTCTTGTAAAAACAGCTTACGTACTCCAGCGATGTTCACTTTAATACTTGTTTTTATTGACCTGCAGGCTTCTCTTTAAGCAAAAAGAGAGTTGCAGGATGCCGATCCGATTCAAGGCCGACTCCGGAGGAGGGATTTTCATTGCAGAGGAGGAAGCTGTCCCTGTCCAAGAGGTGTTGAATGCAGCATGTCTTCCAAGGACATTTCAACAACTTTGCAGCTGCATTAGTGAACACAGTTACAGGTTACTCAGGAGCTTGTGGACAAACCTGTGGGTTCCCCACAGAATTTTGTAAACCGGTTTCAAAGGTAATTGAAAAAGGCTAAAATAAAAGGCTGCTCATTTGCCCATGAAGGCTGGAAAGCAGCATAAATTGTCGCCCTGTTCTGCATCAGCAGGTGTTTAGATCTGCAAACATAACCAGTACTGCGTACTACAAACCCACTTCACCTTCCTTTGTTGGATGGTATATGTGGACAGGATGGGGAAAGCCAACAGAGAGGAAAATAATGCATTGCTATCATTACGTCTGCAGCAAATACTGCTTAATCTGGATTAAAGAAGAAAAAAGCAAGAAGTGCTCCCTGATCTGCAGTTGCTTCTCTGTGATCTGCCTAAGGACACCACAGCAAAATGGAAGGTTTTTAATTAAGAGCTGCATCCTCGCAGCACAACCCAGCACAGAACTGCCCCCACCTCTGGAGTCAGCATGGAAAGATGTGTGCTACATACCAAAGCAAGCACATGCAGAAAAGCTGCTGCTGCGTATGTTCAGTGCTTACTGCACTCTGGCAAGCTAGCTGAACACGCCCTGTCCAAGCTCCTCAGCCCGGGTGTACCTGACACAGCTCCACGCTCCAAAGGCTGCTCAAGGTACACGTCTTCCCTTGTGCAGTGCAAACCTGACCCAGCTGGTAAAACTGTCATCTCCCTTCGCTGACACTGGTTTTTTAGGCTGTAGTCAGACGTGCTGCCTCAGCCACAGCTGAACCACGTTAAGGGCTCCTGCTCTCAGCCCCGCTGCTGGCCTTCCCACCCCAGCCCATCCCCCTGGCCTCTGGGCAGGGGCCACGCTGCCCTCTCTGCAGGATCACTGCCCTTCTCTGACCTGCCAAGGTAAGGGCAGGGGTTTGCACATCCTACCCAATCTGTCACAGTGGTTCAAGTTAAATACTTCTACTGGCAGGGTTTTAAGATCCCTTGGATGCATCTTAACTGAAACAGACTGGGTAGCACCTAGGTATGCTGCTACATCCCGCTTTTCTGGGAGCGAAGCAACTGCTGGTGAGGGGTGGGGGGTGAGAAACTGCTGTGGGAGCTGCCTCGTAAACCAGCTAGGAGGCACCCAGCCCGGCGTGCCTGGTGGCAGCTCCCCGGGGTGCGAGGAGAGACCTATGGGGCTGCCAGGAGAGGCCAGGTCCTTGCGGCGGGGAAGGAAGGATGTTTGGCTCCATCGAAGCGCAAGAAGAAGAGGCAGGGCAAGATGTTACATGAGCATATGTGCTTGTTCCCAGAGAAAAAGATGTTCTTGTGCGCCTCGTTCCTCCTCTTGCTAATATAAACCGGGAGAATAAAGTCAAATGTAATCGCTATACAAGCACGGCGCTCTCTCTTTAGCATGGAATGCAGGCTTTAATAATATTTAAATTATTTCCAAAAGATGTAAAGGAGAGCTTAGTGCACCTTGAATGCAGATGAATATTTAAAAAGAAATTAACATTATTCACGAAGCACTTTACTAAATTGGTTTCATTTATGTATGTATGCTCATGCCCAGACAGCAAGTCCAGCTGATATGATTTCTACAATAGGAAAAACACCTAGCAAATCAACTTACTATACTATTACAGCTTTCTAAAAAACAAAACAGAACAAAACAAAAGACCCAAAGCAGTTTTTTAGGGAGGTAATGAAAGAGAGAAGAAAGGAAGTATTGTGACGGTATTAGTGTTGGAAAGACAAGGAAGGAGAAAATGGGCAATTACCCATAAATACAGCTCTTAACTTCAGTCATGTAACAGAACAAATAATCAGAACAACAACCACCACTTAGAAGTCAGTAAAAGCATCATGTATTTATAAAGGTCTTGCTAGATAAACTCACAATACCTTTTCGTATTTCTCCTCCATCATCCTTCTCCTGTCATGACATGGGGAGAGCGCTACAGCATCCCGCTATGCAGAGAAAGCAGAAGGGGATGTTCGGATGCAGCCTTAACCAGAAGAAACAGCAGTGGCAGTAGGAAGCAAATTAAAGTCCAATCAAAAGCTTGTAAGCAATTCAGAGAAACTGACTGTGGAAGAAAGTAGGTTTTATTGTGACCACAGTGATCAAGTGTTTGCGTTGAGTCAAGATAACAAAAGAAAATTATTGCACCATCGGCTATCAACCCTGTATCTAGAAGTATTAAATTATGGGCTAGGAAAGCAACAGGTCAGTTTACGAAGTTGAGGAATGACAGCATTTATATGTATGTCATTACCAGAAACATCTCGGACAAGTAGAGCTTATTTTGAGCCGACTATGGAGGAGAAAAGGCATGATCAAAACTTCCAAGACTCTGCACTCCCAAGGAGCAAAGAAATTGAAAAATATAATCACTAACCTTGTGAGTAGCAGAAGCTCTGAAGCTCAGTATCCTATGGAGCACCCACACGAATTTTCTGATGTCTAATAAGCTGAATGCTTGCTACAGCTCTTCCCTCAGTGGGGGAAATCAACCTCATCTCTCTCATCTCCGTGGTCACCAGCAGTCTTGAGGTTAGTAAGAATTTCATCACTTTGAAATCTCTCTTTTTCTGTTTATATTGGTTGAAATTGAGCCCCGGGGGTAAAAAATTACTCCGGGGCAATGAGGGGAGCTATCAGTCAGACGGCACTATTATTATTATTTTAGCTTCAGCTCCTTAGGAAACCAGGTCGAAAAGAATATAGTCAGGTCAGAGGGGAAGAAATAACAAACAGAAATCTCAAATGGGAAAAACTTCTAAAACCAGAATTATTAAATCAAGTACAAAAGACATTATTTCACATGAGGAAAGCCAGATTTTGGAGCTTTTCACAAACAGATCACCATTCCTGACTTTCTAGGATTTCTGCTAAGCCATACCCTTAAGCTGCAATGAAAATCTGGATGATCCCCTTGTGAAAATGTAAACGCCGGAATCTTAATCCATTCTAACACAGATGTTTGACTGTCCAACTACTTCTACTACACAAGATCGCTTGGATTTACTTTTGTAATTCTCCCCTTTTGGTGCTGGTGGCAATCCCACGGGTTTGAGTGGCCAGTCTGGATGCCACGGAGTGGAACAAATCAAGCCATCAATCCTAAATCCTGCATTGTTTCACTGCTCGCAAAACTCTTTGAGAAAACAAGGAGCACGATAGGGAGACGTTGCAGTGAATGAAGGCTCTTTCCCCATCGAGACATGGAGAGGGCACAGAAATTTCCCTCACTTTTCCCCCAAAGCCAGTCAAGAGGGAGCCATGCCCAGAGAAGTGAGCAAGGTCCTGGAGCTCTTTCACCAGAAAGAGAAATCAATTAAGTCCAGCAGAAAGGCCGGCAGGACTTCAGGGAACGTACAATCTCCCACCAGAGTGATCTTTAGCTGATGGAGAAAACTACACATATGATTCCTCGCAGATTTTCATCCCAGGTTTTAGAAATCAAAGGAAGCTGAATGATTCATTAAAAACACGCACCATTACGCTAACAGAAAACATTATTTGAACAGGACAGATCAATAAATGGACACAAGGGAACAATTTTGCACTTCCAGCCAGATTAACAACATGACCTGACTGAGTTTCTCTCTCTCTCTGCATTTCATGGTTTGCATCGATATTTTTTAAATTTGTCATGATTTTGAAGCTCATGCATATTTTTATGGCACACTGACGCATGTTATGCTGTTTTGCTTAAATTTGTTACTGTCATGACATGTCTAAGACAAAATAAAGTAGACTGGTTTCTATTCCAACAGGGTGTATTTCAAAATCAATCTATAGAACTAAACCTTCACTCTAATGGTACCCTAAAGTGATTGCTTTTGTAAGTTATTTGGATATTTCCAGTGAAGTTTCCATTTATATTACTTCCGTCTAAGTAGTTTTATCAACCACAGTGTGACATTTCACAAACATCTTAACACAAACATGTAAGTTCAGCATTTCAAAGGGAATATTAACAATTGAAGCAAAAAGAAAAAGATTCTTCAGTGAGGAAAGGTAAACAAAGTCACGGTCTTTCCTTCAAGGTCTCCGTTCTGATCAAATGTTTCATCCAAACTGGTTTTTGCTAGCTACAAAAGGTGACGAAGTTATACCGGGTAAGTCAACACTCTGTATATATTTTCACATTCATCAATCCTAACCACAATGCCCCCAAAGACGGCTAGGATTGTCTTGGAATGACCAAAGTCTCATTATTTTTCAAAATGCAAACCTTTAAGAATTGGGTGTATCTGTACCAACCAAACAGCATGCTGTAGATCATCTTATCTATCGCTTCGGGAGTATTTTTAATACTTTTTACTTCTTCCTTCACTACAAGGACTTGCCTGCTCTTCGGAGTCCACAAATAACTTTTAACAAATGCCGAGGACAAATGCCATCATAACTGAATTAAGAAAAAATTCTCTTACTGCCAATATTTTATTGCAATCAGAAAGAAAAATTCCCGCCCTGTGAGTGATCAACGTACAAGGACACTCCTTGCGATCACGGAAAGATGAAAGTCAGTGATGTCTTTTAACTCATTTTCCAGGAACATCTTTTGCATCAACAAACTGCATGTTAGTTGTTCGTTACCTTGTCCATGCAACTTTAGTTATGGACTTCATGCGCAAAGGTTATGTTTCAGAAATGTATTTTAATATAACTGAGCAGTGTCATTATGTAAATAAAGCTGATATTTTTACTCTCTACTCTTCATGCTCTTACCACTGATTAATTTGACCATACAAACATAATTTCGGAAAGGAGTTGTAGATAAAAATTGCACCTGGAGCACTCCTGATTGCTTTTCTGCTGGAGAAGAAGTCATTTTAGCTTTCTTCCTGATGAGAGGCGGTCTATTTATGACGCCTATCATCAGTTTCCCCGAGCACTTCCTAAAGCTTACCACCTAACGCTAACAAACATTAAACCTGGCCGGGCAATCGTACGGAAGCATCCAGGACAGGGAGGCAGAGACAGGTTATCCGTGACTTATCCACGGCCACGCAGAGCACCCGGGACGCGGTGGGACATCGGATCTCACGTCCCCAGCAGCGCCCTCAGCAGCTACTTCGTCTCCCCCAGAGCCCCTGGGCTGAACGTCCTCTGCCCTAACTTCTCCCCGTCCCCTTCCCCAGGAGCGTGCGACGCCGGCCACAGGGACGA
>WAAD01011205.1:226944-247909 GCA_013389945.1 Fregata magnificens | reverse complement strand
GAACAAAACCGGCCCCAGAACCAAGCCCTGGGGAACACCGCTCGTGACCGGCCGCCAACTGGATTTCACTCCATTCACCACCACTCTCTGGGCTCGGCCATCCAGCCAGTTTCTTACCCAGCAAAGTGTATGCCCATCCAAGCCGTGAGCTGCCAGCTTGTCCAGGAGAATGCTGTGGGACACAGTGTCAAAGGCTTTACTAAAGTCCAGGTAGACAACAACCACAGCCTTGCCCTCATCTACTAGGCGGGTCACCCGGTCATAGAAGGAGATCAGGTTGGTCAGGCAGGACCTGCCTTTCATGAAGCCATGCTGGCTGGGCCTGATCCCCAGGTTGTCCCGCACCTGCCCGGTGAGCTCACTCAAGATGAGCCGCTCCATGATCTTCCCGGGCACCGAGGTCAGGCTGACTGGCCTGTAGTTCCCCAGCTCTTCCTTCCGGCCCTTCTCGTGGATGTTATCTCACATTGAATGGTTGGAAGAAAAAAAAAAACCTCAGATAAGTAAAACTGATAATAAAATCAGCTGGCCTAAGTCCTATTCACCCAGAAGTTCCTAGAGAGGTCAGATATTGAATAGCTGTTCAGCTAACTGAAGTGTAAACTTACCATTCAAATAGTTTTTAAAGTCAGCCAAATAGAAGGTACCAAATCTTGAAAACGGCTCCAGAGGGTATTTGTGTTTGAGGCAATCCACTTAAAAATATCCTAAAGAATAGTACCAATTGGCACATGAATAATTCTGAACCAATGGGAAAGTGTCAACTTACCTTTTGTGGAAGGAAGCCATGCCTCCTCACTATCTGCTGAAGGCTTCATCAACCTCCTTCATATGTAAACGATCCAGTCTATACGGGACTTTTAAATACCATTAATGCGTCTGTCAAGGTCTTTTAGGAAAGACCTATGAAGACCTTTATAAAGAAACTCAACTATCTTGAGATGAAAAGGATTAATAACTACGTAAAGGCCCATCATGGGATATTAAAGAAAATGGTCCGGATGCAACTTCCGTCTCACAACACAAGAAAAGAGGCACTGAATGAAATCCTCAGACAGTAGGTTTGAAACAAGTAAAGGGAAGTACTTGTTCCACATGGCACATTATTAAAAGACACTTTGCCCCCATAATCAGAGAATAGTGTAGAAACAAAAATCATAAACGGGTAAAAAAGTGGAAGTGCAAATTATGGAAGAAACATCCATCACGTGCAACTAAACACAAAAATTCAGATTTCCACTTCTTTATATGTGTGAGGCCTCTAATAAATGACCAAAAGCAACAAGGCTTATAATAGGCTGCAGAAACAGAAAAGCAAGTGCATCATCTGTGTCTCAGCTCCCTGCAGCTTTAATGCCTGCAGTCTTCGTGCTTACTTGGGGAAAGCTCAGACTCTGGAGACATTCAGAAATCTTCTTGGGGAGAATGTTAGTTGGAAAAGGTGTTTCGGTAGAAATACTAGATTTTTTATTTACCAGTATTTTCATTAAAATACTGACAGCATGAGCACTGCACGGAGCCCTTCCTAGTTTGCGTAGCACAGTTACTCTAGGTGGTAACATCTTTTTCTTGTTACCATCGTACCCTCATGTTGATCAAAACCAGGAGAGGGCCTCCAACGTATTGGCCTCCAGCAACTGGTCTCTAAATTAGTACGAAGCAAGAGTTAACGCCACAGAAGTTGAATGCAAGTATGAAGCAAAAATCAGGCTTCTGATTGATGAGATGACATGTATGCATCCAAATACATGCAAACTTCCATGTGCACGCATCCTGTCGTCTGTGATACAGCATCAGGCTTGACATCTCGCTGCGACCCAGAGCAGAACTGACAGCTATATATGCGCTTTGAATTAAAGCACTCTAAGGAGAAGGGAGATTACATTGCCTAGGTTCAGAAATGTCTACCCAGAGGATCTGCAGCTGAAATGTGTGTTCGTATCAGAATGACAAAGCCAGGGTTTGAACAGACATGCTGCTTTTTCAGCCCGGAGTTGGCCCTGGCAGGTTGCATGTGAGATGTGCCCTGCAGATATCCAGCTCTTGCCTCCTACCCTTCCTCATCTCCAGGCTCCCACACACATTCAGAAAAGGATTAGAGCATTTAAATAGCCTGGTTACAAAATTGTATTGAAACATAGATACTAATGCAAATTGTACAGCCTGTTGGCACTGTATGAATCATGCCAGGCCTAGAATGAGTCTACATTAATTCCAAGTATGCTGTATTTCCATTTCCAAACTAGTTCTCTTTTGATATTCATATTGTGAGTTGCCTTCATTTAGATTATTTTCTTTCTTTTTGCAATTTTTCTTTGCATCTATTAATGCTCTTGCCAAGTCTGTGTATACAGAGCTAATTTCCAAAGCTTCCCTCATCCTGTTCTGTGTTTGATCTCCAGTTCTTCCAAAGGAATGTAAACAATGGCAGTCAGAAATCGAGATAAAGAAAGAGGCATCTCCTGAGCTAGCTTTAACAAACAAATCCTTATTAGAAACTGAACCAAAAGAATCAGGAAAGGGTCCATTCCCTCTGTAAAGTTGCTTTTTTGCAGCCCAGACATACATACAGTTGACTTGTGTCCTATGATTTTGGTCATCCTCACGTCTTTCATATGAAAAGTATGTGCTACCCTTTGAAGACTGTTCCTGCTTTCTAAGGGAAAGCGAGCTGTCCCTCTGTGTCACCTCCATGGAGAACACAGGCAAAGGTGTAGCCTCACCAACAGCACATACACCACGCCATCAACAGCAGTCTTCTCTCCAAAGAACAGAGAAGAAGGAAAACAAGTCAAGCTGGTGATACTGGCACTGAAGAGACTAATTGCTGTGATGGCTGGTGTGATGAATGGCCATATTCAGATGATACATTTGAGAGTGGCTATAAAACACCTGTCATAAAGAGTTTGCATTTATCAAGTCAGATGTAACTTTGGTGAATCTGGTACCTGCGGGGATTAACAGGCAAAATATGTGCAACCCTGCACGCTGCAGCAGCTACCACAAAGCCACTACATTGTTGTTTGATACTTGCTACCAAAAACTACAAAACCACTTATAACAAATACAGTTGTTCATAAATCCCTGGAATAGCCTGCTGGGTGAAAAGTTCATTAAAAGTCACATTCAATTAACAAATGACTGTCATTGCCAGATGTGTATATCCTGGGGTACAGTTTAATATATGTCAGACACAGCCAAAATGACAGGCTAAATGGTGATTAATGCTTAGCTGACAATTTCACAAAGCATCACACTAAGTAAAGGAATACCTCTGAAATAAACAGCCTATCCTGCATAACTTAAGCTAACTGGGGTGAAAATATGAAATAAGGGAAAAAAGATGATGTCCAAAAAATATAGAGAATTGCAATATGTTTGCAGTCATTCCCCAGGCTATGTTTCCAAGTTTCACCCAGCTGGGGAGGAAACATCTCCTTTTCAGGTCAACAAACAGACAAACATTTTGTTCAGAAGTGATAAACCACAGCAACAGAGCTCTGAGTCCATTCCCAAAAAGACGATGAAGGCAGGGTAGAGTCTCAAATGTGACTTGCTGGGCTCCTGAAGAGAAGCAGCATTGCATACAGGCTCAGAAGACCCAAAGTGGTGGTGTTCATGAGCCTTTCCAGAGCTTTGTGGAACGTCTTCCAGGCCTAACATACTACTGCAACGTTACAACTGAAATGCAGACAGCTGAGACTGTGTTTTCAATACATGCGTGTGCTGGCAACAACATTGAGTTAAGGAGTTCTTCTGCTCCCCACACCTACTTCATAGATGATCAATTTTAGCTCCATGAAATGGTGCATCCTCCTCAGTTGTCCTGCACAACTGGCTGTGAGGTCATGCTGCAAACTGGAGCAGCAAATGGGGCATAAGGTGGGCCACAGGCACTAATGAAGATTGCCAGAGTGGTATCATGAAAGCATGGTCTCCACTCAAGCTCTGCTGTACTCCAACCATCTACACATGCTTAACTTAATTGTCGGGTGGGTCCTCAAGGACTGGGGTTGACTATGCAGAGCTATGCATTACCAGATGGAGTGTGCTCAGACATTGCCCTTTGCTGGGGTGAAACGTCCGGTTTATGCATTAGCATTTAAAGAGAAGACACTGATTCCTTTCATCATACAGCTCTTAGTGCAACAGAAGCAGTGCAGAGAAGTTGCCAGGCCATTACCTGTGTCCTAATAGTTGAGTTTTGCAGCATGAGGCACAGGAAAGGTACAATGCAGGCACCGGAAAATTGTCGTCTGCTTGCTTTAGAGCAGTGAGAAAAACAATGCAAAGTGCTTTTGTGTTGTGAAATAGTTTCTTAACACTCTTTGGTGTGCATGATTTCATCTTGTCTACTCGGTGACCCCAGGCCCTCTGTTCATAGAAATTATTTAGCAAGTTAGCTCAGTTGGAAGATCTACACAGTTCCTGATCTCTGGGGTATCAGATTTTGATCCAAATACACCTTCAATGCATCAGTTCCTTTTAAATTTATCTTTTTATTAATTTTTCCTCATTCTATTGGAAAGGTACAAGGAAGTTGGATGATATTTACTTGTATGGCTGTCTGCAAGATGTTTCTTTATGACTGAAGTCAGCTCAACCGTCCAGAGTTGTGGCTGCTGCACTAATGTCATCCCACAGGCATTCCTGGGCTGAACATTTTCACTTTTTCTGAGCTATCTGTCCTCTGCACACCATAGCAGTTAGACAAAATGATCATATGGGATGAGGATACCATCCAGTCCCAGCTGGAAGTGTTGGGAAATTGTCCTACCAGGAGCAATCCTGTCAGATGTCCAGAACAAGCTGTAATTACTGAGGAAAGGTGCTAAAAAGGCAGAGAACTGAGAAAAAAAAAGTTGAATACAAAGAATAATCTCTAGTTTTCTCACTCAAAGGGACAGATTCACAGCATCTCTCTTGTCCCCTTCCACATTTCCCTCTTCCAAAGGTGTTTGACCTGTCCCTCAAGCCTGGCCACAAAGTACGTGCCTGTCACAAGCACACGTTGCTCAAACCACAGCAAGGCAAGCAGCAGTGGGACATCCCTTCTGCCTGCACAGGAGGTACTCTGTGATGTGATATAGTACAAGATACAGCATATGCAGTCTAACAGCAACCGCAGTCAGCCAGTGCTCCTGGCATCAGATTAACTCCACCAGCAGTAAGGACCACTTGTATAGCATCATACGGTGAGTCAGTTGCAAGAAATAAGGCCAGAAGAGTTACAGCCCCTGATGCTCTCTTATAATCCCAAAATAACACATTTCTTCATTTCCTCATCAAATGACCAAACACTGTGTGTTGTCATTCATTTATGTTACGAGTACACAGGCTACAGTGATGTCTCTGTCAGGTCTTACTTCTCGTGCAATTTGTAATGTATTTGATACTTCCGTAACTGCTTCACAACATCATTCTCTCCCTTTTTCCTTTTTATTTTTTTAAAGCAAAGCCAGTAATAACTTCTCTTTCAGCTATAAATTCCCAGGGCTTTGAAGCACTGCTCTTCTCAGAGTGCCAGTCCCAGCTAAATGAATGCTGCGTGAAAGTACCCAGCTTACCTTTGTGGTCTCCAAAAAGCCAGGTTCTTCCTCAGACTTTTGTTAATTAGGGAGCACTCTTCAGTAAGCACTGCATAAAGGAGCTGGAGCTTATAAAAGGATATAAACCAGCCTCTCAATGGCTTCAACAGCTAGAAGAAAAAACAAGCCCTGAGATGCATTAATGAAGAATGAAGCACAAATCAGTAGAGAGACAAAAGTCAAGAGAAACAGCATCGTGGGGAATTATCTGCATGTTGTCACAAGGTGATCAGAGAACTAAAATTATTACAGTCATCCAAGCACATGACTATCTATTAATTTGGCATTAGTTATCATTTTAATTTGGTATCTGAGTAATCTGGACTAAAAAGTTCCAAATAAAGAAGACACTTAATGCAAGTAATTTGGAATAAAAAACTCAGAGAATAGAATGGACTTGAATCTGAGTTCTCAATGCAGAGGTAGAGATCATTAAGTCAAGGATGATGTAAGCAGCAATAAACTTGCACTGTGTCTTTCTGGGGGGTACTCATTTCATGGCTGGCTCAGAGAAGTCTCCGGGGGAGAGCACATGGATACTGAAAAGCAGCAAAAACCAGTTCTGAAGAGGGGTGAAAGGACATTTTGTCTTAAAAAAAAAAAGCCAAGAGAAGATGTTTCATGAAAGAACCTCTCAGAATGAATCAGCTCTTTGGAGTGCATCAAGTTAGCTTTACAAAACAGACTGTTTCTGTGTATTCACCATTCAGAAACCTTCAGTGAATCAGTGAATTAATTTCTTTCGGGAAGTTTCTCAAAAGTGCCTCGCCAACATTACTGGAGAATTAATCTTTATAATTCAGCTGTCAAGCACTGTGACTGATCACCTATAGTCTTATTCTTGCTCCCTCATTAAATGGTCTCCGCTTTAAAAAGACTTTTTCCCCTGAAAATCCTCACCTAGTCACAAAATTAATCTCAAATTTAAGCAGCCTTGAAGATCAAAGTTCTTAACTTTGTGTTTATTAGTCTCAGTCAGGATTATAATGATCTGAAAATAGTTGGAAAGCAAAAGGTTTGTTCTTTAGAAAGCTCGGGGGGAGGAGATAACTAGGGCATAGATGATGGATTAGAAGATACAGGCTGACTCTCTTAAATAACCTCTGGGCTACTGTAAAATGGGAATATTAATAATTCAGAAAATCATTAAGAGAATGATCACTGTGGATTTGGAGGTCCAAAACATTATACCAGGTAATGAGACTGTAGGGGAAGAGATTAAGGATGGACATATCTGAGATTTTATCAATCCTGAGGGAAGCAGTTTGAGCAAGAATCTAGCCGACAGAACGACTGCCAGTGAAGGGTTGGGAAGAGAGATGAGCTTTAAGGAAGCAGAACTGAAATATTTCTCCCCTGATGGTAATTAAAATGTCCAAACAAAACTACTAAAACAGTTGTAACAAAAAATCATATTCAAATAAAAGTTGTATGTAGCCAGATGATACAAATTAGAAATCGTATCTTCATCCAGAACAATGAATGGGTGTATTTCCATTTTATTCATATGTTATTAGGATGCCACAGCAGCGCCTCTGTTTGCAGACTTCCATGATTGTGAGAACAGCTATAATCATTCACAGAAAAGTTCGATGACTACAGAAATAGTAGAAATGTGGTCTTTCCGTAATTCAAACTTACTATGAAGTTCCTGCCACGACATTTAGCAACAGTAAAGAGCTTGGTTACTGTAGAATGCAAAATTTTCAAATCATCACTATGTAGAAGACACACAGCCTGAGGTTTTTTTCCACTTTCATAATCCCTGAAAGATATGTTTGCTCTAACTGTCCACTAGAAAACATTATTTCCTCCTCAGAGTTCTAGACATACCACTGGACAGTTCACAATACGCAGAGATGGCTGGTCTTCTAAACTCATAACCAAATGATTTGGGGTTGTCACTGGAAAGTTTGTTTGCTATGTTATTTAGAGTTTATGCAAAGTTTACTCACTTGAATGTGCTTCTAATTTAATAGACCTGCTCCTATAAGGAAGTCTTCACCTAGAAGACAGACAAAGTGGTCCTTGCTGTATGGGAAGTGCCAGATATTGACTTACATTGCTCCTGTTTTGGTTTCATGCAACACAACAGAATGTGAGTTTCCTCTCCTACACTACAGATGTGAAATACAGAAATATATAGCAAAAAGATGTTTGCCAATCAGAAAATCTGATTTTTTAAATTATTATTATTTTAGTTATTTAAGTCAATTCAACTTGATCATGAGGGAATAATATTTGAAACCAGAAAGTGACAAGAGCAAAAACCACGAGCCTGCTACTGTAATGTTGAAATGTGGTTTTGGGTGTAAAGTAATGCTAGCACGTCATTCATAGAATCGTAGAACAGCCCAGATTGGAACGGACCTCAAAAGATTATCTGGTCCAACCTTTCATGGGAAAGGGAACTCATCAATTACAACCAGTTACGTGATGAATCCTTTTCTAATTTTCCATGAATTTAAATTTAGTGAGTCCCATGGAGTATAAATATTAATGCTGGCAATATCAAATACATAAACAAAGCATTCAACCACCACATCTTACGCTTTTGTCTTTTCAGCTTTTATAAGCTAAACAATATGATACCCTTAGTCCATACCTTTACTTTCATTGAAAATTTTCTAATTTTGTTGAAAAATTGTAAATGATGCAAAAAATATAGGTTTTGGGATATTCTGGGTTTTGGGTTTTTTTTTAAATAGTAGCCTAAAGGCAAAAAAACTCTGGTAGAAGGAAAAAAATGCTTTTCTTTGAAACACTAAAACATAGAGAAAAAATGTTTTCCAAACTTCTTAGTTTTAGTTACCACCCATTAAAATACAGCCCCATATCCGAAGCAAAAGTATGACCATATCTTATTCAGAAAAAAAAATGCTGATGGCAAGATATAACTTCCACAGGGTTTTCCTCCATTTTAAAGAACTTCTAAGGATGTTTAAGTGTGTATGAACCTTTTAATTATTTTGCTCTTAAGCATTAACTGGATAACCAGGTAATGCTACAAATATCAGAAGTTGAAAATAAAATTTATGGTACCAAACATAAACACTAAAAACTAGGTGAAGCTAGCTTAGGATGGGCTGTTCCGATGCTCATTTTTGTTGTAGGTGGTTCTCCTCCATATTCATTATATATTCTTATTTCACCTAGGTTTTCTTTCCCTTCTAGATCACACAGTGCAAATTAAGGAGGCATTGGTGCCCTAAGACTCCCTTCCACAAAATCCCCCTGAGATGGTCATTGATGTGCCAGAGTAGGAGTACAAAGGATCTATAGTTTGCTCCCTTCTTTTGATTCACGAGGGCAATAACGTTTCTGGGACTGACCTTTTTCCTTTCCTGCAGTCAGCTTTAAAAATTCTTTTTCTGCTAATGGCATATCGAGCCTTGACATGAGAATGCCAGAATGGTCTATAAAATGGTTCCCAGTCTCCTAAGCTTGACCATCTGTGGCCCTTTCTTTAGAAAGATGTGCATAAACACTTGTATAAACACGAGTTTCAGCAAGAATCAGCATTTACAGTGCTTGGATATGAAAATACCTGATACTAAATGAAATGCTAGGGATGTTACCTGGGATCCAGAATGGCATCTGTCACTAGCTAAGCCAATAAGGATAAAAACATAACACTCCAAATTCACTTTATAAGAATGGTATAAAAATATTCATCATGGGCTTAACGTATTTCTTTTGCACTAAAGTCTATGTTTTATACATAAAGATACACTGCATATTTATACTCCCAAACCACGTCACACATGCTGGGACACCAGAATGTGCCTGCTTGGATGTGCAAGTCCGGATTCACCCCACCTGATCGCACTCTGCATGCTGCTCTCCACTTTCATTCTCCATCATCTGGGTTAGGATATACATGCAGGAGGGAGTTTGTCTGCCTCCGGAAACACCTCTCAAGTCCTGAGGCTTGGAGTCCTGTCACCAAGATGCCAGAGTCCAAAGCCCTCTCCCGCCCAGACTCCGTGCTTAAATCAATGAGAAGAGTAGCAGCAGGTTAACAATCGTCTGCTCGCTGACTACGTAGGGGAGCTCAGGGAACCAGATGTTTATCTGGGGCGCATCATTTAAGAAAGCGTTAAGAAAGCTTTAGAGTGGCCTTCAATTTGGCATGTTGCAAGAGATAGATGAGGCCATTTCTGGGCCTCTGATCTACCCAGGATGATGGACGCTGGACCTTTAATCCACTCCCAGCACCACTTAGACGAGCATCACTTGGACCTTTCACCATTCACAATGCTCTGAAACTGCCACTGACCTCCTTCAGACCTGTTATCTCATCTGCCTCACTTGACACACTGCTGTCACAGATTTTGCCACCCCGGAAAGAAGACAAATTACATTATATTCTTTTTCTTGGAGCATCAAAATTGAAATTTGCCTCTGTTGTTCAGTAGCCTGGAGATGGCATTTCTTACCTGGATATCAGGTGGGTAGGCAAGAACAACATCTTTGTCTCTAAGCTCTGATTCACTGCTCAGAGCTGGCAGAAAATCTCATTGCCTTTTTTACGAGACCTTGCATGCCCACCTGAAATAGGTTTGCTACATGGAGATAGGCAAATGCTATTTGCAACTTGGTCAGCTTTTGCCAAATTACTTTGCCCAGAAACAAAGCTGGTCTGGGGGCATTCCAGAAACGGTGGGAGGCTGCTAAAAACCATAGTGCCAATCCCCACCAGGAGACAGCACAATCCAGGCCTGACTGTCCTAACTTTAGCCCTAGAGTCAAAATAGGAGTTAATCTAGCTCAGTATTGAAAGGTTCGTGTCAGGGTAAGTGTGAAACAGTCTGGCTGCTTAGGACAAGCTGTGGTAAGATGTAAGATGAGAGTGCAATAAGGAGCTGGCAGAAGCTGTCCTGACCGTGCTGCTGACTGCTGCAGGTTCTGGAGAGCCAGAGGAGCTAGGAGTCACTGCAGGCTAGAGCCCTGACAGCCCAGAGAAGGAGGGAGGTCAGGTGGTATTTCCTTTAGATGAACACTTTTTCTCTGTGGTTGCCACACATTGCCTATGGCACATGTTGTCATTGAAGACAGATGTTTTCTAGGAGAAAAGTTAAGCTGTCATGAAAGTCAAGAGACAAGATAAGAAAAATACTTTTCAATCTGGATCTGAAAGGATATCCATATAAAATAAATTATTTATATAAAATATAGAGAACATATCAAGCAAATTTGCCATAATAATATGCTGGGAAAGCCTGAAAAACCTAAGAAAGCAAACCTAGACCAGACGGTATTTATGTAATAGATCATCAATGACTTATAAAATCAATGCTTGTAATTTACTTATGTGAGACAGAAGAAACAGCAAAAATACAGTTGCACTAGTATGAAAAAAGTACAAAATCTTGTGTTCATAGAGAAACAAAAATTACAGTGATTCCTTTTCCTGCCTTATGTTACAATAAACCAATCTGCAACTGGGATCAGGAAGAAATCAAGAAGCTACTAGTAATGAATAAGATATGTTGCCACATTCGTGGCAGTAGACTAGATAGACCCCTCCTAAACTCCTGCATGCTTAAATAACCCCCTCTCTTGTTTTCAGACATCAGAATCTTTATATACAGGAAATGGATCCTATAGGGGACATGTTGAATTCACAGTAGACTACGTAAACATTTCCTCACACCATTACCATTGCATGATATTTGACTAGTGTCCCTCCTTGTTATAAAGGCTTCAAGAAGAAAAAGAATCATTTGTCATGGTTAGAGAAAAAAATACGGGTAAAATTACAGTCTAAAGGCAAAACTTACAACAGTTAAAAAAATGGGAAAGAGAAGCGTTAGTGCCCCCAAACAAAAGCCTTCTTGTTGCTAAGGTGTATCTGCGAAGCCATGTAGATTGGCCAGAATATTATCCAGTAGACCTCAGTCAAGAAATATAGTTTATTTGTATTGAAGTAAATACCTCAAATACATTTACCTTTAATACCTGCTAGTACTTGCATTTTTCTTGATAGTCTCATGGGTCAATGCTTGACCATCAAAGGTGGTCATGATTTAGTACCTGAGACGCCATCATCCTTGTGAGCTTGCCAGTCAGATGACTGAGAGCAGGGCATGCCATCGAGATCCAGGCTTCACCGAGCAGTCATGCTATTCGCCAGTTCCACCCACCCATCAATTGGGCTTTTGTTGTCTGCAAACCAAAAAGGGTTCTGCTCCGGTCCCTCGACAGCACTTAAACACTTTGAAATAAGTTGTGACTCTGTTGATAGAAAGTCTTTATTAAATAAGTAAGGAAAATTACTGAGATTCCTGTGTTTTTCATGATAACAAACTTCCACATGCAGAGTAGTGAACCAGATGCATGCAACAAAACCTTGCTGTGCTTGGTTAATTTCATAGGCATAAAGAGGAAATCAGTGCTGAACCTATTCCAAAGCAGTCATAGAAATACCAATGCTTCTGAATGCTTCCTCTAGCATGTGGCTCTTCCATCATTATTATAAAGTGACTGCTCCAATACCATTACTCCAGTGCAGAATACCATGAATGATGAAACTCAGACTTAGCAGTGAAAAAAACACTGTTCTTCAAACCAACCTGTCAAGCCAGAGAAGAAAAATAGCAGAAGGAGGCTTATGTTGTTCAATGTGGTTTTTTCTTTCATAGTATTAAATCAGTTTAACTTTGGTTTCTGCAAAATAAGCTGCCCATCATCACAAATAAGCAACTGTTAAAAAAATAATTCTGGCTTTAAGCATTCTCTCAAGGGTTTTTTGAAAATAGGGACCTAAAATTAGGCATGATTTCTGGGTGGCCTGAATGGTCTGCTAGCTGGAGGTCCAGAGAATCAGCAAGTTCAGCTGAAGTTAATGGGATTGCAGAGACTTATTAACATATTCATTTAGTCATTCATCTCTGAAAATGCTGATTTTTCTTCTGTTTAAAAACTAGTTCCATATGAAGTCAAAGGATTCAGAAAATAAACACTGATTTACTTCCTTTGAATGCATTGATCAGTATATCCGTGGTGTCTTTTACTATGAGGTATACTTGCACACAGGCAATTCGTTCCACTCCAAAAAACATCAGCGAACTCTTCCAGCTTGCCAAGAGATCATACCAACAGCTTCACAGACTGAGAGAGCAATTTGACCATTTAGTACGCAGACATAAATCTTTTTGGCTAACAGCTTTGTTTAAGGGACAAGACTGCTTGCTTCTACACCTGAACCTGCCACTGACATATATATGGTCACTCTGGGAAAGAAGCTGTAGTGAGGGAGAAGAATGCTTACATTTACAAAGGTGACTCGAATAGTGTTGCTCTCTCTTACGTGAGTTTATACAGATGCAGAGTTCGAACTTTTCTCATGTTCGGTATGTCGTTGCTTGTGGCCATGCGAATTACTATGGCCATGCGAATTACCAAAGCACACGTGTACAAATTCCACCTTTGCTTTCCCTGCACAAGGGCAGCTCTTGGGTTGAAGGATTATGGCTGACTCCTGTCCCTGCCGGTCTCCCAGGGCTCAGCAGAGGAGGTCTCTCGTCACAACTCATCAAACTGCAGCAACTGTGTTCCTTTCTCCAAAATCTTCTAAAAACAATAGGAATGATAGATTTCTGCATTGCCCCCTACATTGTACTGCAGCAATTAAAAAAATGGACAACAAGGGCTCAAGTTTTGTAAGTTCGATATCCTCCATAAAAGAAGCTATTGATGTGGAAATTGTTGCTCTATTTTTAAATAAAATTATTAAGTTACGTAAGGAAGACTCCTTTTATCATTAAAAAGAGGAAAATATAGATACTTGTTATTATTCAGTGCATAATTTGACACTTAGCTAAGAATATCCGAAAGGCTGCACTAGGTCAGGGCAAGAGTCTTCTTGCCCAGCATTATGTCCCTGACGGAGGCCAACAGCAAATGCTTCAGGAAAGAGTGTAAGCAAAGGACAAGCAGGTGGTGATAGCTTTGCCATCCCGGTTCCACCAATTACCATTTTAAGGATTTCCTGAATAGAGGTTGCAAGTGGACAATTATGTTTAATAGCCCTTGATGGATCATGCTAGTAGCTATTAATCGAAAAGGGAGCCTCTTTTGTAATTTCATGACTGATTAGTTGCTTTGAAAGCTGTTAGTGAGGACCTTGTGTAGGGCTTTTTAGAAATCCAGGTACGCTGCAGAAGCCAAATCACCCTTATTCATATGCTCACTAACTTTTTGAAAGAATGCTATTAGGTTTGTGAAGCCTGTGTTCCCAGGAGGCTAAGCTGTGTAGGTGCCCCTGGAGCCTTTGGAAAAACTGGCATCACATTTGTTGCCCCCCTGCCCCCGTCTTCTGGGACAACTGCCAGAGCCAGTTAAATAACAGCTAGTGGCTCAACAATTTCATATTTTCATTTGTTAAAACCAGCACCTGATCCCACCAATAATTCTCCGAAATTAGGCATAGTGCCCGAAATATCAGTCCTAAAAGGTAAAATGATCCCTAGCTGTTGCTCTCGTGTTGCTGCAACAGGTAAGTGTTTTTATGGAGCAAATACTAAAATCCTACAGCTTTACCTCCTCATGATTACATTTTAAGATTAGAACCTCTGTATTGCCACTCCTGACTGGCGAACTTTATGCTTAACCGAAACACATAATTGAGGGAAATGTGTCCTCATTGCCTTTGAAAATGAAAGGAAGGTCATTAATAATACAGACCAGTAACAACTGTTGCGTTTCAGTGTAGCTCCAATAACATCGCTGCAAAAATCATTAAAAAAATTAAATTGCCCTCTCTAAAAATATATCAGCTTTCTGTAACAGTTTGCTTTTTGTATGTGCATATGCATTTTAAGAGTTATTTTAAAAAACTTATTTCAATAATCAAATGGCTTCAGATACTGCTATCCAGAAAAGCAGATACTGTCGAGACCACTATCTTCTTCTAATCTAGGCCTTAACTATGACGTACAAAATTCTGAGGCCATTTAGAATTAAACTGTCTCATTTAAAACTTGCCTATTAATCCTGAGCTAAAAATATCTACATTTCTTGGCCTATTTTTAGATGAGACAGTAGTTACATGTATTTGTCAAAAGAGATGGAATTAACAAAAAATGTTACAGCTCATATAATTATATGTGCTGCCTACTATATATTTAAAAATCATCATCTTTTTAGTTTATGTTGGGGCACACACACCTCCACCAAATTCAGTGGAAACAGGTGGTGCTGTGCCAGTTAAGGTTCTGGCCCAGAAGTAGATTTCACATAGAAGTTAGGAGGCATTTCTAAAAATTCAGGAAAAGAATTTGGCTCCAAATTAGCCATTACTAATAAAAAGAAATAAGTAAAAAACAAATGGCTGTTTATCTACAGTGTTGAAATGAAGAGTGAAGTGCCGACAAATTCATTGGAAGTGCTGGTACAACATAAAGATCCATGGCAGTTCATTTCAAGTAACATATTAATGCATACAGGTCCATACATGTACGTGTTTGTGTACACGTATAGGTACATCAGTGTGCAACATGCAGATATGTAATTACACACATACATATTTATCTATATACACACATCTACATGAAAAATGAGAAGCAACAAATATTCTGTGTGTGTATGTACCTATGAGGGTAACTTATACATACATAACGAGATGGTGATAGCACAGCTTTCAGTTCTGAACTAGTTTTTGGTAGATCTGCTGAGAGTAAAAACCAAGGAAACCCTGCCTGCCCACAAAAGAAGAAAAAATAATCCAGTGAAGAGAGGCAGGTTACCATTTAACACTGAACATGCATGAAAGATGGGTAGGGGCAGCTTTCAAAGCACTTTCTCTCTCTGTTCTTGTTAGGCTGTTGATCAGTGTTTATTCATGGGCAGGGGAACAGGGCAGCAGAGCAGTCACAGCCGGCCAGCATGCACCCCAGGAACCCTGAGCGCAAGCCTCCCTCCAAACCTGTGCTGAAAGCTGCCTTTGGCAAAGCCACTGCGACCACGTCTCTGGTCGCTGAGGCTTGAGGCTGGAGGCAGCCTAATGCAATGCCAGTTATGCGTCCTCAGGTCTTCTCAGACACACAAGAGCTCTCCAATACACAAGATAGGATGATTTTGAAGAACATATATGGACCCAGGTCTTCTAAAATCTCACTGGCTAACGAAAAATAAGGGGAAAAAATCATTCCTTGATGAATTCCACAGGCTTCTTTAGACTTATCTCCAGGATGAATAATACAAAGCTTCTCATTGTTGGACCACTAGGCAGGATGGGAATAGACTGAAAGTTGTCAGTATTGGGTTTTAAAGGCATCCATCACACACTGGTACAATGCTAGCAGCAGTCTACAGAATGCCAATTGTTTAGACACGCTGAACCATACTATGCTACACAAATTGAAGGGGTTTGATTTTATTACGAATATTTCTGTCTTTTCCTGTTAAGAACATAGAGCATTATGTAGTGATGTGGAACTGTCTTGTTAATTTACCCTTGGAGAGCATTTTTTTCCAGGCAAACAATAACAGTAACAGAGGTAGAAATTAGTTTTCCTCTCTCACTTGCAATGACTGTGATGGGGCTTAATAGGAATGTTAATAACAATCTTGACCCAATCTGCATTTCATTTTCTCTTGCCATGAATGGAGTGACAGCAATTTGCACAAACTGATGATTTTTTTGTTCTTTGCTTCATGACAGTAGCTGTATAAAACAGTTTCAGCTTATTCACTCTTTTCAAAAGAAGGATTAAATCCATACATATTTGCAAAAAATATGTATGTTGTTCATCAGTTTCTACTCAGTAATGTATTTTTCTAGATGACAAAACATAATTTTATAAACATGCATAATAACGCTTTACCATTTAAACCCATTGCATCGTTTGATTTTGATCTACATAAATGGGTATTGTTAGAACAAAAAAACCTTGCAAGTAAGAGATAAAGAGAAATATTTATTCTATAGTCTTATCTATTGACTTGAATCAGTATTAGATTTACATCTAGGTCAGTCCTTAAAAATATGGCCTGTGAATTACATTTAATTTCAGACATCTCTATTAGGAGTCTTTGCACAGTCCATCAGAAACAAGGATTTTATTCTTTTGTGCTCCACTTCTCTCTCACAATAGAGACATAACCCTGGACATCATAGTCTGTTATCACAGACATCATTTCAATATTACTTTTCATTTGGAGAATCAAGGGGGGAAAAAAAGATATTTTTTGTAGATTTCACTTAAATATGGCTTAAAGTGAGTGAAATGTACAGTCGTACTGTGTACACAGATTTATTCCAGAAAATACATCCCTGTAGACCATTTTTCTCTTAACATCGTTGAGATAAAAACCACATCTTCAAATTGCCGATTTCCATTTAAATGCCGCCAGGGAGACATTTCCATTCTTTAAGTTGCACTGCCCTCTGGGGGAGATGATCTTCAGATATATCTCCACATCCATGTTGAGAGAACAAAAACCTTCCTTGGTTTTCTCCTTCAGTTTTGAAGGCTGAATATTTTGCTTCCTCCAAATTTTATGCTGATGCTTGTTATGATTTTGGCATCGTAGCACAAAGATGAGAGAGGCCCCATTACAGCAACCTTTTATTTGCTCTTTTATTCCCTTACACATGTTCTCTTTTTTGTGCGTGTGCTTGGAAATCTTGTCTGGGAAGTCCTGGTGGTGCTTTTATATTTTTCTGAGATTTGTGGATGTAAGGTAGTGTGTTCGTGATGAAAGGTGTGATGCTGCTGTACCATAGTGATGGATGCTTCACAAAGCAATGCCCTAGGTCCCCAGGAAACACGCTCACGGCTTCTGCACAGCTGGAGGTGGACAGAAAAACACGTCAGGCTCAACACTTTTCACAAAATGTTTTAACTTCTCCTTATGCAGTGCACATTCGTAATACACACGTGTGCACTGCCTGACTATATGGAGAACTGCTGGGCTTATGGTGCACACGCTGCATGCATGGTCACTGTACGTACATCTGGTGTTTTCCTGTAAGCCTTAGGGTTTATTCTGTGTACGCCAGGCAGTATATTCTTTGCACTGTGTTCCCAGCCTCCTACTTGCTTGTTCCTTCAAACAACAAATGCAATGAATGGTAACTCAATTAGTGAGGGCAGGAATTCATGGCAAGAAGTGCAGCCTCCCTTAGCGTGAGGCAGGCAGGCAACTTGTCCACCTCCCGTCCAGAGCGATGTTCAGGATTCTCCCTCTCATGCTGTTTACCAGTGTGTTGAACCACTAACAGAAAGCTATGGATTTGGAAAAGTCATGCCTAAAGCATAAGCCTGTTTAGTGTATCTTGTTCCGTCTAGCTTGCCCTTCCTCTCGGTGGTCTGAGGACACGAACTCAAGAGACAAAATGGTCACCAGGGCTTTTCTGCTGCAGGTTAAAGTGTGTGTAGCTGCATTTGGGATCCCCCGCAATGCAGCTCTGGGCTCTCTGCAGACCTGGTATTCACTGAAGGAGCTGATGGAAGTTGCTTGTGCAGACCATGGAACTGACAGATGGTCTCTAGTCTGAAAAAACCCTCATTTTCCAATAAGCATCTGACAAAAAGGCAGTTTTTAGTAAGAAGCTCCCTAACACAAACAAGAAAAAAAAAAAGTTACTTCAGCTATTTGGGTCCTGTTATTTTCTAAAAAAAAAATTCAGAGAGCTACTCAAATAACAGATGACCGAGATTCTCATATCCATACAAACTCATGAGGGTCACAGGGAAACAGGAGATCACAATGGGGAAGCCATCTGAGACAGATATCTGGGTATGAAGGATTCCACCCCCCTTCAAACTGAATAAAACTGAAGCTCTGCAATGAAAATAGAGAAAGGACTCAAACCTAGCAATGCTGCAAGAGGCTTTTCCAGTGGCAAGTAGGCTGACAGCAACTGGTTAAAAGAAACTCCAGTACAAAGGAAAGTATTTACCATCACAGCTGAAGGTAAGCAAAGTCCTAAGTATTTCCATAGCAGCATATGAACAGCCAAAATAGACCTCCAGATTCCAGAGGAACAATGTTGAGAAGCTGCTAGTTTCTACACAACCAAGATTTCACAATATGATTTAAAGCTGTCAGGCAAGCTGTATGACTTGAAAGTGAAATAAAACTCCAGAAGAGAAATTCCTGTAGCAGATAAGTTCTCTCTTACAATTTCTTAGAAAAGTTGTGTGATGAAGGACTTGGTTCAGTGAAGTGTATGTAATGCTTCAGTATCTTTCCACAGCAGATGCTCCAAATAGGACAGCAGAGAGAATGAAAGAATCAGAGAACAATGATGTGATTTAATATTTTGAAAGAAAAGAGATCAGGTTGGTCTCTCAGAAATAGTCTGCCTTGGCTATCAGAGGTTTTTGTAAGGAAAAAGAGCGCACTGTGAAGATCGCAGGAATACTGAAGCAGAAAAAATCTGTAACTAATGAAAACTCATATTTGGAAAACAGCAAGGGCTTCTCAAAGGAGAGGGAATGGACTCCTGTTTTGGGAGATTATGGATTCATCACACAAAGCAAGCCATGGTGCTAGCTGTGAGCTGACGTTGAGCCTGCAGGACCTTCTGGCTCTCGTGGTGGTGCTATGTAGAAGATGAACACAGCACACTTTACTGGCACAAATTAGTGCACAAACAAAAGCGATCATTAAGAATTACTATTGGGGATCTACTGGCCAAACTGAAGGGACTCCAACATTTTTCGCCACCCCCTGCCCTCCTGTCACCCTTCCGAGGAGACACGGGATGCAGGAGGACCAAATCCTCATTCACCGCCAGCCCCAGCCTCGTGCTCCTGTGAGAGGGAGCAGGAGAGAGAGCAGCACTCACTGGCTTCCTTCCCCCATGTCTTTTCTCCTCGTTGCCGCAGCTGCAAATCCACTTCCATTACCCTGCCTAACATGGGGGAAGGTCCCATTACACTACAGTGGGTCTTGCGGGGGAAGATGGATCAGGCTCAGACCTCAGGCTCAGACCAGAGCTCATCTGCACCTCAACTGCTGTCTCAGTGCCGGACTAAGAGGCGCTTATCAGCAATAAACCAAGAAAAGCCTGGTGGCCACTGGCAAGTAGACTATTTAGCTATGGAGCAGATGCACCCTAGCTAACTGCCGACCCCATCTCCCACTCTCAAGTACCCCCACTCTACTGACATTTCTACTTTTATGGAGACTTTCAAAAGCTTTCTTAACCTTTTGCTAAGGACAAGCATGATGCATTTTATTGCAGTTCAGCATTCAATGTCCACTAATTCTCTGTACTTACATTTCAAACTAATAGCTAAAACCGTTTCATTAATTATTCCCATTCCCTTTTTTATCACTGGACAACAATCACAGCGTTAAACCTTCAGGCTGCAAAAGTTCCTCCTTAGCTTTTTCTTTTCATGTTTGATTTTGAAAATAGGGTTGCCTTTAAAATCAATTATAGATTTAGCAACATTCATAGATAAGTCCAACCTGAGCAGTAGCTCAGTTTGTAGCACTATAATCACTTCCTATGTTAGCAAGAATACAAACCTGAGAGTCAAAAATGCTTCTTCAGTTGTAAAATTAAGTTACACATTGCTTACTCCATATGAAATGTTCTGCCTCATACTGCTCATTATTTTATTTATAAATTCAATGTAATTATTTATCCTTCTTAAGTGCCTATTTTTGGATATTAAACCACATTTGACAAATGAAATGGTTGCATTTTTTCAGCTGAGACAGTATCCTCAGTATTATGATGTCTATATTATTAAAATGTACATTTTCTGTTCCATGATTGTCCCATTATTTTATAAATATTTTTGAGGAGTATTTTTTCTTTTTGGACGATTTTCTTTTTTAGACTTTTTTTGACTATGTTCATCTTCTACATAGCACCACCATGACAGCCAGAAGGACCTGCAGGCCCAACGCGCTTATTAGTACTTGTAAGAAATATGGTCCCTAATGAGATTTAACATGTTGAAAATGTTTTTATGGTTTTATATGGTTATTATGGGATGAAGCCTACCCTTTAGCATTGCCCAGGTAAGGGAGACTCCGGCCACCCGGCTCCAGCCTGTTAGCTGATTTCGGGAGGCGCTGGGAAACAGCACAGCGAGCACCAGCAGCTGTTGCAGGGAGGCTGGCCTATCACTCCCGGCAACATCCTCCCGCTTTCCAGCACTCCCTGGTTTAGGTACGTGTGGGAAGGCAATGAAGAAGCACAGGCCAACTCTTAAGCACTTTATATCCTTTTAACACATCGGGGAAGTGACCAACACGCAATGGCCACGCAGGCAGCCACAGCCGAGTGCCCGCCACTCCAGGGGAAGCCGGAGCTCTGCGGGGGCCTGCGACTAGCGAGGCCGCCGGCGGCCTAGGCCAGCTGCCACCTGCAGCGGTACGCGGCGGCAGGCGGGCCCCGCCTTGCC
>WAAD01011205.1:199630-226629 GCA_013389945.1 Fregata magnificens | reverse complement strand
TTCTCCGCCCCGAGCGGCCGCCGCCCCCGCTCCGCCGGGACAGCGCTCTCTCCCCGGCAGGCCGGAGGAGACGCGCCCTGGGGCGCGCCGCCGCGGTGGTCCCACCTCTCGGGCTTCTCCGGGGACTCCCGGGGATCCGCCGAAGCCGTTTCGCTGGGGCGATGCGGAGCTTCGTGCTTACTCAGACAGGCCGCCGTGCTGCGCTGCTGGTCGCCGCTTAATCCGCGGTGCTGTGGGGCAGGCGTTACTGTGTCCGCTAAAATTCTCCCTCCTGTAAAGCCGTCAAAATCTAATTAAATGCTTACGAAGTTCGGCGTTTCTTTCGGAAGAGTAAAACTCGCACGTTTCCCTGATCCTAACGATTGTATTTAATTCCTCTTTCTTACGGCTTTGTCTTGAGCAGCTCCACCCTTCGTAGCATCTTTGTCTTATCAAGGCATCGTTTTCTCACTGCACCGTTGTCTGTGGTGATGTGTCACTACCATGCTGAGCATCGTCAGGTGATTTTGCTTAATGGGAAACAATAGTTTGAGATGGTCTTAAAACTGTTAACACTATACATAAAAACATAGAGGTCGGTGGAGATCCTGCATGGCAGTCCTCTTCTCAGTTGAGGCATTGCTGTTTTATCCTTAAGTGATATGCCTTTCCAAATCTAGTCCCTGTGTAAAAAGACACAATCAGTTGGATTGTGAAAACCTTAATTTTCCATACCAAAAATATCATACCATACTTGGATTAAACGAAATTATGTATGTTTAAACAGGAGTTCACACACACAATTTAATGGTCTAACAAAACCTCATATTGATTCAAACTCCTATCTATTGTGCTATCAATATATATATGAACTTTGGTTCCCCTAGTACAGAGTGATATTTAATTAGAGAGATGATACTTAATTCTTTAATCTCCTGTACAGATTCTAGGAAATTATCATAGAAGTGGTAAATCTGTATGAGCTAAGCTTCCAGGCTGGTATGTCTGTAAATAAGCGCCTAGACCACTGATAATATCCTGCTAACAAAGTACTGTCAGTGTTCATTTTGCTTTAATTAACATTTTAAACACTACTTAATGGGTTAGCCAGTTAGACTTTAATTACTAGCTGAATTTAGTTAATGTTAACACTTTTAATTATTCTCAAATACTAAGTGACAGTATAACTATAGGTTTTAATTCAAATACCTGAGTTAATATATACTGCATTTTCAAGTGCATAAACAGCCTTTCTGATAACTGGCTGGTGTTTGTAGTGCATGAAGAATCCCTGTATACTTGCACTTGCTCTTTTGAATGTTTGTTTCTATACAGAGAAATTCAGCTAATCGTCTTTTAGATTACATGCTCATGTAAATCATTTTGTCTTGATAAAGTCATATTTACTGTGGGTAACTAAC
This sequence comes from Fregata magnificens, assembly GCA_013389945.1. Taxonomy (NCBI): domain Eukaryota; kingdom Metazoa; phylum Chordata; class Aves; order Suliformes; family Fregatidae; genus Fregata; species Fregata magnificens. The sequence goes on along the minus strand of WAAD01011205.1, from coordinate 225,229 downwards.
CCCCATCCCTTCCTTTAAAGTACCCAAACAAATCAGTTTTTCGGGGGCTTGTTTTGTTTGGTGTGTGTCGTCCCCCCCCCCCAATGGCTTTAAAGTGTTGATTTTTCTTTCCGCATTTAAAACCACAGCTCATCAGCACTTAAAGCCTATACGGTAGCTCTTATAGGACAAGTCTGTGCGCTCGTCTCTAAGGATATGTCAGTATAAACACTGTGGCTCTGAAAGAGAAACAAACTGTGAGGGTGAGGTAGCAGGGGAGAACCAGATGTAGCAGAGTTTGTGCTAGTGCAGACTATGCCACGGCCAGGAAAACTACTCCTCTTTTGTCTAGGAAGAGGCTGCTGCTGGTGTTGTTTCAGCTGTGTAGCTTCTCTGCAAGGCCGCGTTGTTGTGCCATGTGGAGCTGCTCTAGGTAACTGACCTCGGCATCTTGCCTCATACCTTTATTTCTTCTGGATGTTTTGTGTGGTGTTACTGTGGGTTGTAGCTCTGTCCTACTGTGCGCTGATAGGGCAGTGTTCAGATTAGCGTTTTTAAGAGCAAAGATGAGCCTGTCAGAGATGGGGGTTGGGGTGGGGGGAAGGCCTTAAGAGCACTGTCATCTCACCTGATGACCTAGATTGGTCAGGCAGTGCTGTTTTCACTCTGCTGGGTCTTGCCTCTATTGCATTGTTCTCTGAAATAGCTCAGCTGCTGTTTTGCTGACTTTAATGCTCTCTGTCAAGGCAAAGATCTTGATTGAATCAGTTCCTTTAAGCATATGAGTAGGGATGATGTAGCTAAAACCTGAATGGACCCAGCAGGGGGGCTTAGTGTTTTTATGAATACTTAATTCAGTATACAATAATTTAGTCACTACCCCAGTAAGAAGATTATGTTTGATATTAAAAACTTGTTCTGTGTGCATCAGGAGCAGTAACACTTGACTTTCAGTGGTTTTGTGGGATTTTTCTCTCTCCTGCAGTATTCATCTTGTTATGTGTTCTGCCTGCAATTTCCACTGCCCTAGAGAATGAAGTGGCTGGTTTAGCAGGCATGAATTAACTAGTCTGCCGAGTTGGCTGCTCCCAGAATAGGTGTGTGGGTCACCTTTTCTTATTTTGCCTCCGTGAACACCACTGGGCTGCTTATTTTTCTCAAAAACGTGCAGGGATGTGAGTTGGATGGTAGGTCCAAAAGTTACTGGATGGCAATAGGTTTATGCAGTTGTGACTTAGTAACTGTTGTCCCAGCTTCCTTGAGAAAGCAGGCGCAAAACTAATTGCAGAGTAACTCTTTGTCTGCCTATCTGACTAAGCTGGGCTTCAGCTGGGGAGTTTAATATTAAGCTTTGATCTGTGTGGTAGTATCTTACTCTCTGTACTGTAGTATTTTTTTGTAGGAGGCGTGCTCTGAATTTAGGAAGAAAGTGACACAAACTGTCCTTGTCTCCTCTGCTGAAACTCAATTTCATGGGCCAAATGTTGTTTGCTCTCTGTTGTTTTTGAAGTTTGTTACTTGTTAGAAGTGTGTTTGCCAATAGTACAATAATACTATTTTATTGGAATAATAAAATGATTATGACAAAAAATATATTTTGTTCGGTCTTGCTAAAAGAAAGAGGGACTTGGACTGTCATGGGATTCCTTGTAGAAGTGGGCAACTTGTATAAATAGTATCAATTATCAATAGGTCTCTTGTTCAGAGATGTGCATGATCACAGCTTGTAAGGATGAGCTGTTTGGGGGCAAAGTGTTTTAAAAGCTGGTGTTGGAGCTCAGACACCTAAATGAGGTATATTGCTTCATTTGAGGCACATTGTTTCCTAGTGAGGGGAAGACAGTAATCTTTATTTCAGCCACTGCAGGCCTCCCCTGTCTCTAGAAACGTGCATTCCTCTGTGTTGCCCCTGATGCACTCAGGAGGAAGCTGCTTGAATTATCTAGGTATTTTAACAAACAATTTAACACTGGCATTCTCCAGAGAAGTGACTTCTATGCCAGATGGTCCTTGCACCAAATTTTCTGCAGCAGATGAGCCTAGGCTTATATTCCACTCTGTCAAATTCAACCTTTTATTCAACAATATCTTTAAAAACATTAATGTGGACAGAATTAGTTCAAGAAAGTAGTTTTTTTGAACAGAGAATAGAAATATTCTTCAGTAGAAAGGTTCTTTGTGTGTGTGGAGGAAATAGTGTAATACATTAGTGCTATAAAATCCTGATGCATCCTTAGCCAATACTTGCCATTTGTTGCCTGCTTACTAAGCATAGATTCCCCTAATGTAGTTGCTTGCAGTCATAGAACAGCCTCAAAGGATCATCTGGTCCAACCTTTCGTGGGAAGGGGAGCCTAGATGAGATGGTCTAGCACCCTGTCCATCCAGTCGCGTCTTGAAAACCTCCAGTNTAAAAAATTTCTTTCTTATATCAAGATGAAACCTCTTCTGGCATCAACACCTTTGTACTCTTTGTGCTGTAATGATACTGAGTGGAGGAGGAGGTAAAAAAGGGCAGTATAGTATCTTTTACATACTGAAATAGTTATAATGAGAATCTACCTAGTTTCACTTTTTTAGCAAGACAAATTTAATAGTGAAGTTTGCCAATTTAAAAATTATTCTGTAGCATAGTGGAGTGAAAATTCTTGGCTCTTCCATCCTCAGAAAGGAACACAAGTACAAAATGAATACAAGGAAATTATTTAAAACACCCAGTTTGTGGGTCCAGTGTGTAAGAACAGATAATCTGAGCCTTTTCCTGAGGGCTTCTTGGGAGGCTGCCAAGAGTGTTGTGGCAGTCTTTCTGCTCTTCCCTGCAAGCCCTGGGTCCTTCCCAGTAGTGGCAGACTGCTGGCATTTGTTTGTCATATGACTAAACTTTTAACAACTCTCTGACACACGCCAGTCATACTGGGTGATTGACATGCACTGGTCATGTGGCTGTGTAACTAGTCATGTTCTTATGTGACTGAGTGGGTGTCTTTCATGTGGTGATTAACACCTGTGGCTTTTGTCACATGGTGGAGGTGTCCCTGTGTGTGTGCTGGGGCAGAAGCTGGGTTTTACCATCACCCAGTATCTTTCTCAGAGGTTGTATGGTCTGTTGTAGCTTGGATGGGGCAGCACTCGCTTGGTAACTTTACCTTAGAAGAAAAATATGTGGCGTCCAAAACTTAGCTGTTATCTGCTCACTGGGATTTCCCATGTCTTCTAGGCAAAATAAGTTATTTGTAAATTTAAAAAAAAAAACAAACCCAGAACATTTTGATTGTACATTTCCTCTTTTGGCTTATGTTTACTTGTGGAACCTTGCCCTGCTTTTGCTTCCTGAATTGTCCCTTGGCAAGTGGCAGAAAATTGTGAAGGGATGAAGTATGTTTCCTGTTCCCCCTGCTGAAATAGCACTATCTGCCCCCTTTCCTTCTTCCCACAACTTTCTGTTTAAGAATTCAGTATAGGTAAATTTTGTCCTATTTTTTTCCCATCATAGTATTACAACTGTACAGCATTCCTATCCACTTTTGCTGTTGATACTTGGTAGCAATGATAATATGTGTACTGTGTGTTTGCTTTGTTCTTGTGGTTTGTAAGTTTTATATTTCATAAGTTAATTTTGCCAGCTAACAGAAGTATGTGATATGTGAGTAGCTGCTAAATACGCAATAATTTGCAACCTAAGCATTAGGCTATTTTACCTATCGTTTGTGCTCCAGTAATATTTATGGCCCCAGTAAGGATTGTGGCCCAACTCTGCCAGATGCTGAAAGTGTACCTAGATGGCAGTGGTGCTCAGACTTTTTTTTTTTCTGTGGTATATTTGTTTAATCCCTGCAGCTGTGGAAGGGAGGATGTAGTTGTTAACTAAAAGTGATCCTTGCATCTCATTTAGCTGAAATGAAATAAAATTCAAGAGAACAAATGAGCCTGAACCCAGTCTTTATTTCCTCTGAATGGATGAATGGTTACTTTTGACATAGCACTAATTTCACTGTACAGTGCTGCATCAGGAAGCACTGCCAAAATTGTTAGGGGGCTCTGTAATGTGTTGCAGTGACTTAATCGTACGCTAGTGATGAGATGCATAGGATGAGTAATTTTCCATCGTAACTTCTGATGATCTACACAGCCTGATTAAATATTGAAATCTAGCAATGCAAAGCTTTTTAAAGAATTTGTTTTATGTTCTGTCTCTCTGTCAGATACCATGCTTATGTGGAAGTGCTCCGTGCCTGCTCTGCCGATGCTGTCCCAGTGGAAACAACTCCACCATAACTCGGCTGATTTATGCATTCTTTTTACTTCTTGGTGTGAGCGTCGCCTGTGTGATGTTAATACCAGGCATGGAAGAGCAGCTGAAGAAGGTCAGGTTACTTCTTTGCTAACATGTTTGGTAGAACAAATGTCACAGATAATTGTAAATGACATCTTGAAAGCATGGGCTTTATTTGGAAATATGTAATTGTGCTGCCACCTGTGCTTCACAGTCATCATTAATTTGATTGTAGATCAAATAAACAAAGAACTCATGGGACAATCACTGCGTAGATGAAAAGCACTATTTAGAAATAAAGTTGCACCTCTTCTTTAACAGCTCAGAGCAGAAAAAAAAATCTTGTATCAAACAAGAAAATGTAATTTATGTATGTGGAGTTTTGCATTATATATTATTGAGATGCTTGTATTTGTGGCACTTGATTGATTTTGTTTGCTGTTAATGAAAGGGAAAAAATAACCACAGTCAAAGATATCTTCTAGTTCCATTGTGCTGTACTAGTTAAAATTCTATTTTAAAGTCTGCAAGTGCATAACAAAAATATTTTTCACTAATGATAGTAGCATATTTTTCACTAAGGAAATTAGGAAGTGCTTATAGGATTTTACAGTTTATTAGTTATGTGAATATACAATAGTGTGTATAAAATTACAGAATGATAATTTGAGTTATAGGTTCACTGAACTCAGGTTGCATGTGCTTTGGTTCTGTTAGTCTTTGTTTTGCCGTCTTTAATTTTTTTCTAGTAGATAGTAACTTCTGTTAGGCATGCTTTTGATTTTCTTCCCCCCAAATGATTAATCTGTAAATGTTTATTTTGGTGTGGTATAGTAACCCCATTAGAGCTTCAGGAAGAGCCATATTAGTCACCTAGGAAAGAAAATTACAGTCTTCTGGAGTATGATTTGACTTCAGAAAGATGTTGTTCATGTCCTGATAGTGACTGGAAAGGATATTCTCAGCTGTTTCGTATGGAAGTTACAGATACTTCTAATTGATGGTGATGTTACTTTTTGGGAGGAGGCTGTTTCTGTTGTAAAGAGGTGTAAGCAGGCTGCCTTCTCCTAGCTATGTCATGAACCTGGTAGTAACTGTCAAGTCAAATTTACCAAATCACAGGTCTTTTATTTATCTCCTGATTCAGAGCAACAAGTGAAAACTGCATTTCTTTGAGAAGTTCTGAAATTGCTAATAACAAATCTTATTAACAGTGGGAGGTTTTTTAATTTTGTTTTTGTTTAGAATTTGCCAATGTGGAATTTTTTTTCTTGAATGTGTTTAATATTCTGGTTGGACTGTAACTAACAATACAGCCCTTCAGTATCATATTTTCTAGCAATGTCAATAGTTGCATAATGTTACAATATTAATGAATTGTATATTAATAAATTGCTAATAGGTATTTATTCACAGGAGGCCTTTTACAGATCACTGAAGCATCTTGTATTTATCACAGATTCCTGGATTTTGTGATGGAGGGATGGGAACAACTATTCCTGGTGTGCACGGCCGCGTGAATTGTGATGTGCTAGTTGGTTACAAAGCCGTGTACCGTGTGTGCTTTGGTATGGCCATGTTCTTCCTTCTCTTCTCCTTATTGATGATCAAAGTGAAGAGCAGCAATGACCCAAGAGCAGCGGTGCACAATGGGTAAGATACAGAAATAAGAACTGCGATGGGCAGTGCAGTGTGTGTGTGTGTATGAGATACGGCTACTGTGAAAACAAAGTCTGTGGCTGAGCACACTGGTCAAATTTACTGTTCCACAAGCAAAGAATTTCATAGCAGCTAGAGGAGTGTTGTTGTAGTAGAGTTCTTAGACATGGCAGATTAATTTTTATAAGAGGAAAAGATACACATGGCTGTCAGTTTTCAGAGCCTGAACTATGACAATGGATAATCTGTCCAGAGGTTTCCCAAGATTAGAGATTCTGCTTTTGTCCAAAGATGACAAAATTCAGAGATGAATAATGGTACTAAGTTTCATTCCACTAAGAGTTTTTCAACAAATAGAAAGATTAAAAAGCCTCATCTGTCCTCTAGGAATTATGTTCATCTTAACTTTGATGTCTGTAAGGGCTTGCTCTTTTCTGAACAGTTTTCTTTTAAAGATTGTAACAGTTATATATATCTACATAGATGTATAACATATCTCTTCTCCCTCTGCTACCTTTTTTCAGTCTCCCCTCTGCATAAAGAAGAGTTATGTATTTAGTTTTTGAGATTCCCAGTAAATTTTTCTTTTGTATTTCATTATAGTTAGGATTATCAGGTGGAAGATAATAGTGGAATTTCAGCTTGCGGGTTGACACAGGTGGTAGTTTTCATCCAGGTTCAGCCCATGTGTAATGTAGCTTCTTGAACGAAGGAGTTGTAAATATTTGTAGTATGGCATGGGACTAAAAAGCATAAAACCCTTTATGGTGCCTAGTCTTGGTGGTCACAGTGATTGCTTAGCGTCCTACTTTTTCAAGATGATTATATTTAATGGAAGCTATGAACAGCTAAGCCATAAAAATGAAGAAGTAATTTTATTTTATATTCAGCACAATAAGAGTAAACATTTCTAGCATAAAATGAGAAAACTTCAAATTATTTCTGTAAGGGAAAAGAAAATAATCAAGACTGAGCAGAATATTGCTTTGTTTACTACTTCTGTTTTGATCTAAAGAAAAAGAGGCTGGGTATAGTATTAATATGCATTAGCAGCAATAACTCAGTTCAGCCTTTCCCTCTGCCCTGCTTTGTTCAGGAGAGCATGCTTGTTACAAGCAAGAAGAAAATGGTTCAGGTACATTCTGTGTCAACNTTTTTGTGGTGGGTTTTTTGGGTTTTTTTTGTTTTTTTTCAATGAAAGACACCTTTTACATGAAGTGGAATCTTTTTACCTAAACCTGCTTCTTAAGTGTTTGGGATCTTCCTTATACCCTTATCTGGAGTTGTGCTCTCCAGTAGAAATTTTGGTGCTATTTATGCAACCCATAACAGTTTCTCTTTTTAGTCAGTCTAGTGTCAGCACTAGGATAAAAGGTGAAATGATACTCATTAACTGTTACTGGTAAAATATTTAATGATGTTACTTCCAACACTTCTGTAATAAATAGTTGCTTCAATAGTATGCATTACAGGTAGCCTTATGAAAACCAGGGCTTTTGATTTTTGAAATTGTATGTATCTTCAGTAATACTTTGAATGTAATCTTTCTGTCAGTGATTTGAAATATTCAGAATATTAGGTTTTCCCATGTATGTGTACTAACTTTTCATACTTGCATGCAAGTTAAGCCCAGTAATGTGGTCCAGTGCCGATGTTCACCTTCTTTGCTTTCGTAACAGCAGTCAGAATGGTTTCTTGCCTCAGGTTAATACTAATAATAGAAAAAAATCAGTTATAATGTATTCACAGGATTGTTGCTGTCTTGCACAGAATGCATAGCAACTGTAGGTATTTCAGATAAGTATTGTTTTCGGCTGTCACGCACGTTGTACAGGTAGAGTGTTAAGATCCCTTAAAGTCTGGAATTAGAGGTGAAATTTATACCAGCTTGAACCTGTTCTTATTTCTATCATTGAGAATGACATTGATTTAAAAAAAAAAATTCCACATGTGGATTCAAAAACTAGTTTTAGGTGGGGTATGTATTACACTGTAAATGTTACAGGTTAATTCAGCTTTCAGAGTGGGTTAGGCACTTCTCTATATCCCCGTGAATTAGTAAATTTTTCCCATAGTCTGCACTTCTGTCATCTCACATAGTTCCTCTCCACACCGTTGGAATTTATTCCTCTGGTCACCATAACCTGATTGTAACAGCCAGAAGGAGAGATTAAACTTGTTCAAAGTAGGGTAAAAAATGGGAAGGGGTAGAAAACTTGAAAACTGCGCAAGTGTTTGATATTGCGGGGGTGTGGTACATGTCTTCGTGCTATATTCAGTTTTGAAGTACATGTAGATGGTACCGTGCCTATATTTGGAGCTGCCTGTCACTGTGATCAGAAAAAATAGTCTTCACCTTCTTATAGTTTTGTTGGCATAACTTTTTGATTTGAAGTTCCCTATGCAGGGTATATTTGTACACAGTCTGTATTTGGGGTGAGTTTGGTGAATCTTTGGTGGAAGATACTTCCTTGTCTGCTTTTTAGGAAACATCTGATCTGTTTTGTTTGTCCATGAGCGCATATCTTTTACTGGGAAAAAAAAAAAAATCCAGTGCTACTGCACTGGAACAGGGACTTAGAATTTGATTGTGTCCTTTCTGTGAAGGATAAATCCTTTGCTTTTGTTGTTATGATAAATACTCATCAGATGTAGGCCTAAAGAGTCTGAAGTTAGGTGGGAAAAATCCAGGCTTTTGTACATAGCTCTCTTGTAGGAAATGAATCGAGATTGGTAGGGAACTCCAGCATGTTTTCTGTCATTGTAGGCACCAACCAGATCTTCTCACAGTATCCTCCTGGATAAAACGTCCAGCATAGACGCTGATAAACACATAATGTGATGGGTGAGCAATTGGCTCACGGGTTGAGCTCAAAGGGTTATAGTAAATGGGGCTACATCAGGCTGGCGACTGGTCACTAGCGGGGTTCTGCAGTGATCCATCTTGGGGCCAGTGCTCTTTAATATTTTCATAAATGACTTGGATGCAGGACTCAAAGGATTACCGTCAAAGTTTGCCGATGACACCAAATTGGGAGGAGCTGTGGACACTGTCGAGGTCAGAGAGGTCTTGCAGAGAGATCTGGNGTCGAGGGAAGTGATTGTCCCGCTCTACTCTGCACTGGTGCAGCCTCATGTTGAGTACTGTGTGCAGTTTTGGGCGCCACAGTATAAAAAGGATACGAAGCTGCTAGAGAGTGTCCAGAGGAGAGCTACGAAGATGGTGAAGGGTTTAGAGGGGAAGGCATATGAGGAGCGGCTGAAGTCGCTTGGTCTGTTCAGCCTGGAGAAGAGGAGACTGAGGGGAGACCTCATCGGGGTCTACAGCTTCCTCACAAGGGGAAGAGGAGGGGCAGGTGCCGATCTCTTCTCCCTGGCGACCAGTGACAGGACCCGAGGGAATGGCAGGAAGATATGCCAGGGGAGGTTTAGGTTGGACATTAGGAAAAGGTTCTTCACCCAGAGGGTGGTGGAGCACTGGAACAGGCTCCCCAGGGAGGCAGTCATGGCGCCAAGCCTGACAATATTCAAGGAGCGTTTGGACAATGCTCTCAAACACACAGTGTGAATTTTGAGGTTGTCCTATACAGGGTCAGGAGTTGGACTCGATGATCCTTGTGGGTCCCTTCCAACTCAGGAGATTCTATGATTCTACCTTTTTGGTTTTGATATTAAAAACAGGTAGGGATTTTTTTAACCCATTTTTCTGATAAGCAGGCAGTTCAATAATCTCACTGCTCTAGTTAAAAACCTTATTAAAAAACAAAAAACCTCCACCACCAACAAAAAAAACCCTCAAAAAACCCCAAATAAACAAACCCACCTCAGAATTATATTCCACCCTGGCTTCATTTGTAATACATGAGTGAGAGATCTCTGGGAAATGTGTTGAACTCTGTGTCAGTCTAGCACAATTTAAGCATAACTTTCTGGAGAACAAAAATCTTGGGCAGATAATATTTTTATCCTACTTCAAAAGAAGTGAGTTAAGAATGAGTGAATTAAAAAAACCCAACTCAAGGATGTGCGTTTTGTGTACTTTCAAGTTTTTGTGAATTAGATCAGACTTCAGCAGTTGCCTGACCTTGGTTTTTTTTTTTACTTCCATTTAGATTCTGGTTCTTTAAATTTGCAACAGCACTTGCAATTAGTGTTGGAGCTTTCTTCATACCAGAGGGACCATTTACAACTGGTAAGGGAATATTGTCTTCCACTATATCATGGTGCAATCATAACTGGTTTTAAAACAAAACTAAGTGCATGCTGATGTCTTACAGTTTTAACTGTAGCTGTGTACCTATAGCACTTTTCTGTGTTTAGGGACATTAAGACAGGGTGGTAAATTATCTATGGTTCTGAACTGGTTTTGTTTTATTTCTCTTTTAGTGTGGTTTTATGTAGGTATGGCTGGAGCATTCTGCTTTATTCTTATTCAGCTGGTCTTGCTTATTGACTTTGCCCACTCCTGGAATGAATCTTGGGTTGAAAAAATGGAGGAAGGAAACTCAAGATGCTGGTATGCAGGTAAAGGACTGTACTACAATCAGGTTTTAAATTTAATTGTGCATTATGTTAAATAAGTTATTCACAGAGTAGTGCATTTCACCCGAGTGCAGAAGGGCTGCTTTGTGCATAAGTATCATTTTCTCAGATGGTGTAGTTCAGCTCTGTTGTCTTGTTGTCCTTTTGACGTCAAGTTAAGTAAGGGAGGTGGGCAGGGAGAGGGACAGCAGCCTCTGAGTAATAAGATCTAATCCCTGGGAGCAGGGCATCAGTTTATGATAGCAGAGAAGTGGCAATTGTAGGTTTTGGGGTTTTTTCCAGCCACAGATTTTGTTACACCTTAGTGCTGATTACAAACGAACTAGCCTGTTACTGCTTCGTGTTGAGCATAAGCATCTCAAATAATTGTTTTTGTTTTCTGTCTGTGAGTCGGTCATTCTTTGAAGGTATATGCTGAGTGAAAGGCCAAGATAGTGAAGGAGAGTAAAAGTCATCTCACTGCAGAAATGATATGTTAATTTTAATAAAGCGTTTTAGATGTGATAATTTAGGTGTTTCAAAAGACAGCACAGCCTGTCTTCATGCCGTGGCCACTTCACTCTTTTTAATGTTTTTAATAAGATGGAATTTGGAAATAAGATTTTGTTTTTCCTTCTATTGAGAAGTAGTTCTTCACTTTCTTGTTTAAGCTTTTAGCCAAAGTGTATGTAGTATTCCTTTCATACTTGCTCTTCTTGGTTGCTGTTAGAGCACTGGAGAATCAAGTATGGCTTCAGGCTTCCCATTTATTGTGTTCTTTCTTTTTCACACCTCACAGTATTGAGAACAACTGATTTCCTTTACATTTCAGTGCCCAGAGCTGCTCTCTAATTGTCATTGTATAGCGTATCCAGAACCTGATAATCTTGCAATATTATTTCAATTTTAATACTCTGTTATTAACCCGTTTAACTCTGTTTTTGTCTCTTCACAGCTCTGTTGTCAGCTACAGCTGTCAATTATCTGCTGTCTCTAGTAGCTATTGTCTTGTTTTATGTTTATTACACTCATCCAGAAGGTTGTTCTGAAAACAAGACATTCATCAGTGTTAATATGCTGCTGTGTATTGGTGCTTCTGTAATGTCAATTCTGCCAAAGATTCAGGTATAGTTTTAATTCTGTTACCTTTTAGGGTTTTTTGGTGTTGTCAGTCCCAGAAACCTATAATATAATTGTGCCTAATTTTAATTGCCTAACTTTGCTGTTTCATGACTACTTTGTATAGGAATCTCAGCCAAGATCTGGTTTGCTGCAGTCTTCTGTGATCACAATCTATACAATGTATTTGACTTGGTCAGCTATGACCAATGAACCAGGTAAGTGTAGTAGCAGTACATGGCTTTTTGGGTTCAGCAGTAAATTGTATCTTCACCTTTTTGCAAGGCAATATTAGAATGGGGTACTATAATGCGTGCAAGTTAGAGGCAGGACTCATTAGTTTGTGTTCTCTCCCCCTACCCCAACTTTCTGTAATAATACCGAATAAATAGTTCTTCCAAAGATAACGTGTTTTTCACTTGCTCTTACGTTTATCGTATGGAAGAATTCCTACCTATTGTTGGCAGGATTGCAGTATTCTAAAGCTCAGATTTTGCAGATTACCATAACTCTTCCAAGGTGTCTGGAAGGTTCATCTCCCTACCAAGTTTCAAGTTTCTTACCTGGTGACTGAGATGCTACTGATTATATTTTTCCTAACTGAGGATTTTTAAAAATGTGTTAAATGTTTTGAATGTTTCTTGTGTCTGAAAACAGCTGAGCATCTCTAAATAAATAAATAAATGATGACATTCTGGTGATTAAAATAAACTGCCAAATATTGTTTTTGCTGTTTTTAATTGGGTCTCTGGTCCTTTTATCTTAATTACGGACAATCTTCTGTGCTTCTATGTAACAGCATACATATGAGTCATATCTAATTCCCGGAGTAATTATGGGGAAATAAGATTGTCTGCTACTTTCAGCTGTTTCATTTGTGTTATCTGTGGATGCTGTGGGTTGGGAATTGTAGATAATATGAAACTGACTTTGTAGCATTCCTTTCCACCTCTGAGATGACTCTGGTACCCCATCTATAGAGTATATGTTTGTCAAACTTGTTTTCTAGTGGTAGAATTTCTAAAGCTTAATATGCAGAGCATTTTTATTTTGTTGCATCTAATTATATGAGATGGAACAGTAAAGCAGTTGATGCTTATCTTTTTATAAGTTTAAAATCCTTTTATCTGCTTAGAGACTTTTATGCCACATACTGTCATTTGCCTGCTTTGGAGAGACTCAGTAGGCTAAAATTAGATTCAGAGCTTTTTTTACTTCAACATTGTCACAGTCACAAAGTTCCTTTCTATTACTGTGCATTCAGTGTGGAAATGTACTATTAAATATTTGTGCTGTTCTTGTTTTATATAAGTTCTAATGTAATTTCCCCCACAGATAGGCGCTGTAACCCAAGTTTGCTGAGCATCATTGGTTACAACAGCACCACCGTTCCAACCCAAGGTCAGGTAGTTCAGTGGTGGGATGCACAAGGAATTGTAGGACTGGTTTTGTTTTTGCTGTGTGTTCTCTATTCAAGGTAAGATTCCTTTAAAAAAAAATCCTATTAACTTGTATTAATTCTCATTGTCAGGTACTAAACTGTATTGGGTAACTGTACTATGTCCTTTCCTGTCAAATACAGCATCCGAACATCCAACAACAGCCAAGTTAACAAGCTCATGCTGACCAGTGATGAATCAACACTGATAGAGGATGGAATGCCCAGGAGTGACGGCTCCCTTGATGATGGAGAGGATGTTCACCGAGCCATAGATAATGAGAGGGATGGAGTTACTTACAGTTACTCCTTCTTTCATTTCATGCTTTTCTTGGCATCACTGTATATCATGATGACACTTACCAACTGGTACAGGTATTTACGTTTGATAATATGTTGTGCTAATAACGAGCATACAAGATGCTATCTTTTGCTGGACAAGGAGGCATAAGTTGCGTGCTGTGAGGAATGTAGGTCTTGAATGGGACTTCTCAAAGGAAGTACACTGTTTGATCTGTATTAAATGAATTGTATTTGAAAATTGGAGTAGCCAACCTTGTTCACAAGTGCCTGTCGTATTTTCTAGGATAATTCTCATGATTCATTGGACTGCTGAAATACGTCCTGCTGAAGTGAACAGGATAGAGTCTTAAATTCTGTAAGAACTAAAAATAATTAAATGCCAGGCCCATGTCTGGTACAGAGAGCTGGAAAAAGGAGAGATAGGACATGGTTATATCAGCAGGTCAAGGGAGAGGTGGTCCTTCCCATCTACTCAGCACTGGTGACACCACACCTGGAGTGCTGGGTCCAGGCCTGGGCTCCCCAGTCCAAGAGAGAAAGGGACATACTGGAGAGAGTCCAGCAAAGGGCCACAAAGATGATGAAGGGACTGGAGCACCTGGCATATGAGGAGAGGCTGAAAGAGCTGGGACTGGTCAGCCTGGAGAAGGGAAGGCTCAGGGGAGACTTATCAGTGTGCACAAATACCTGAAGGGGAGGTGCAAAGAGGATGGAGCCAGGCTTTTTTCAGTGGTGCCCAGTGACAGGACCAGAGGCCACGAGCACAAACTGAATCACAGCAGGTTTCCTCTGAACATCAGGAAACACATTTTCATCGATGAAAGGGTGACTGAGCACTGGCATAGGTTGCCCAGGGAGGTTGTGCAGTCTCCATCCCTGGAGATATTCAAAAGCTGACTGGGCATAGTTCTGGTTAGCTGGCTCTAGGTGTCCCTGCTTGAGCAGGGGGGTTGGACCAGATGACCTTCAGATGTCCTTTCCAACCTCAGCCATTCTGTGACAGGGTCTGGTGGAAGGAAATTAGGTTGTCTGCTCCCTGGAAAAAATCCTCACCATAAAATAGTCGTCCTATGTGTGAATTGTTATTATGTTAACAGCTTGAGCAGATGTTATTCAGAATTTAGAAATACAAATTATGGTCTCTAATAATTCGTTAAAGGACAATTTGTATCAAAATAGCAACACTAGAAAGGTGTTTCTTTCAAAAGTGACTCTTAATAGATAGTCCTGCTGTGGATTTGATTTGTGGCCCTGCTGGGGTCAATATGATATCGAGATTAATTCTTCTAGGTGTTGTCTTTTGGCAAGGTAAAATGCATTATTTGTATCTAGAAACGCTATCCATCTCCTGCTTTTCCACAGATTTGCTTAGAGATTCCTCCTAATTATTTCTGGTTCTTGACAGCTTCTCTTACTAAATATTTTTTGGGCTGTTGTTGCTTTCCACTTTCCTGTGACACCAGCTTACAAATGATGTTCTTGTACAGATTGGTATGAACTGCCTGGAAGAAGAAGGGTAGATACGTCCTTTGAGGTGTGGAGCTGGAGTGAAAATGATCTACTGTGAAAACAGTGTTGAAGAGTGGCTTACTACACAAGTATGTCATATTGAAACAAAAACTGCAAATTATCTTTTTTCCTTCTTTCACAGTCCCGATTCTTCTTATGAGACAATGACCAGCAAATGGCCGTCTGTCTGGGTGAAGATATCTTCCAGCTGGATTGGCATCGTGCTGTACGTGTGGACTCTGGTTGCTCCGCTGGTTCTTACAAACCGTGACTTTGACTAAGCTGTGCTGCTCTCTAGGGACATTGTGCTAGCTTCACCGTGTCTTTGAAACAAACAGTACTCCAGATAACAGTGCAGTTGTAAATACGTGTGTGTGCGCGCGTGCGTGCGTGTGCTATCCATGTAGTGTACCCTGCTTTATTCTGCATGATTACCTTGAATCACGTCTTTTGTCATTTCACTAAATGACTTTTTCTGGCTGAGCTCAGTGGCAATTGTTGTAATGATGGTTTTTATAGGATTACTCCTCGATTGAGTGCTTTGGGAGCATTAGATGTAAGATCAAGACCTTTGGGAAGTAGGGTTGGTTTTTTTTTTTCCCCTCCCTCAATTGCATTAAATAGTTGTAGGAAAAAAAGTGGAAGTGTTAATTAGGGTAACAAAACAGTATTAGATCAGGCTTTGCAAGCAAAGGAGGGACTGCCTTTGATCCCTGTTGCCTTGATTCCAAAGTCCTGAGTACGCATTGTTTGACTCAAAATAGTGCCTGTTGGAGTTTACTGGACATCTTGCAGCATTTCGGCACTACAGCCTGACCT
Organism: Fregata magnificens; assembly: GCA_013389945.1. Classification (NCBI taxonomy): domain Eukaryota; kingdom Metazoa; phylum Chordata; class Aves; order Suliformes; family Fregatidae; genus Fregata; species Fregata magnificens. The sequence continues at coordinate 209,609 of WAAD01011205.1, read as the reverse complement.
TTTCTCACACTGAGCGCAGCAGTACCTTTAGCACGGATGTTAAATGGGGAAACTTGCACCTGAAGCTGCAGAGGAGCTGATGTCCTCCTGGGTGCTGTTGGGGCTGGTGTGTCCCATTGCAGACAGGACAGACACCCTGGGGAAAAACATCCTGGTATCAGATGCTCAGAAGCGTGTTTTTAAGGCACCTGTTTACAATGTGCATCTATGTAGGTTTTTTTGGTTTTGTTTTTAAAAAAGTAGTTTAAACGGGATAGCTGTGCTGTAATTTATTGCTGTTTTATGTGCCACTTTCTTTCCTGGCTAAGCTACAATCACAGAGTTTGCAAGGAGCTGAGTGGTGAAAACTGTGTAAGCCCTTTAAGAGGAATTTTTTGAGTGTTGTCGTTAAAGTGCAGGAAAGGAACAATGACATTACAGTAACTGAAGGAGGCTTGCATTAACTGAGGCTTCAACAAAAGTGTTTCTTAATATATTTGGGGCTCTAAATTTTGAGATCTTTTAATGTATTAGGTATTTTGCTTGTTGTCCATTGCCAGAGATGGACTTGAGCCTAGAAAGTCTAAATATAGGCATGAGGTAAGACATTAATCTGTTTGATTAAAATACTGTATAGTTCCTGTGCAGTTATGAAATCTTAAATGCTTTTGTGCTTGCTGCTTTGTAATTGAAGTTAGCTGCATTATTTATATCTGTTACTTGCTACCACTTGAGACTAGAGCAGCCTGACTGGGAGTGACCCTAGAGCCTTCAGCAGCTGTCATGCTGATCTGTTACTGTGGTGTTTATACTATTACTTCCTGTTGCTAATTATTCTCTAAGCTTTTATTTTAATTCTGCACCTAAACACTAACATTTACTGCGGAAGTCTGACATGTCAGTCAAACTTGAGATGGTAATGGAAGGATTAGTAACAGCTTGTAATAATTTGGAATATGTTGTTACCTTATTAATAAATGAATTGGATGAAGATGTTCAATGACTTTTGATGTCTCATACCACTGCCAAACGTGGATAGTGTAGGGTTTTATATTGTATTCTCGCCTTCTGTTCCTGGGATGTTTTACAGCCCTTGTCATCTGAGATGTAACAGCTGATAGTGCGGCAAAGTACACCTGTAAGGCAGTTAGTTCCTGGCTGTTTGGGAGATCACACGTAACCCCCTGCGTGAAGTTTTCTGACAGTTCTCTCTGTGCCCTTTGCATCCATCTCTCTGAAAACACAAACATGCTTCACACTGGTAACTGTGCTCCTACTGCTGCTGCACTGTATTGCACCTGTGTGTGTTAAGTTTGGGTAGAACACCAGTTTTAATACAGCAGTTCCCGAGTCCTCTAACAAGTAACTAGGCACTGACTTAGGAAGATGAACAGACAGCTGTGCCGATGGATTCAGCTCCTTGTACAAGTGGCTAGACTACTCCTTTTAAAAAAAAAAAAGTGCAGTGCCAGAGTTGTGCAAAGTGTTTTTCCTGTTGCATGTGTGAAGATACTATCCAGTTTCTCCCTTTACTGGAACATCTTACGCACTGGAGCTTCTCAAAACTCCCTATCTGCAGCTTTGAAGGCAGAGGGAAGAAAACATTTATCTTCAGTTAGTTAGTTAAACTTACTGCTTATATTAAATCAGGAGCTCAGGGTGAGATGATTGTGACTCACAGGCTGATTAAAAGTGTGTCAACTGCACCTTCACCTAGTGATGCAGTAACCCCTCTGGCATTCAGCTGTGTAATACAACTACAGTAAGTTCACTTGAACAAACATGGAAGACTTCTTTGGTAAAAGCAATGATGGAAACACACCTTTTGAGTAGGGGTAGGGCTCTTCCAGTGGAAGGAGAGCTTCAGGCCTCTGCCCCAGTTTTCAGTAAAAAACAAAGGAGGAAACATTCTTTTGCGTAGCACTAAAGGGAAACAGTTTGCTGCATTAGCTACTTGTTTTGGAGGCTTATAAGTAAACCCTGAAGTTTGGAGATAAAACTATTGTCCAATAAACACACAAAGAAGCAGATGTCATTGCACAGCTACTAAGGCATGAAAAACACAGGCTGTTAAATCCACATCTGCTTGGCACATGGAGTAAGAGACAGCTCTTAACAAGTATCACACTTAAGTAACATTTATTTTATCAGAGTAGATGGTCCAAGTTAAAAGTACTCATGCAGTCAAGGGGCCTGGCAGCTGTAGAGAACTTTTCCCCAGTTTGTGCTATGTGTGAGCACTTCCACTGAAGTGAAAGTAAGGCAGAACCAAGATTTAGCAAGGTACAGGCACTTTGTTCCCAGGTCAAGCAGGGAAAAAGAAAGCCTACATCAGGTCCTGGTCCCCCCCACCCCAAAAAAGCCTCATGTGTGTTAAACAAAATGTTGTAAAAAATAGAAAAAACCCAAGATACAGAAAGTCAGTGCTCCCTAACCATACACTACTAGTTTACATCATCATATGTAAGACCAAAAGTATAAGAAATCATAAATCAAAGCTTACTATTAACAAGCGCTCAGTTACCTGGGATATTTAGCGATATGTATAATACCAAGTATTTGACAGCAGTACAGTAACAGTCTGACTTGGTATTGCCAACCGTGTCTGACGGCCTGTCTAACCACATGGTTAAACAGTTGCTTGTAGGAAGTAACATAGGAAAGGTATTTTAGATTCCACGTTATCTGGTTACATAAAACAGTGATTTACAAAAAACTCATATACCAAACAATATTCTAAATAAATAGTTCATCTCCATGACTATATACAGAGTCCCCGTTACATTAGTTATCCAAGAACGGCATGTCTGTGTCCATGGGTGCTGGGGCAAGTTCACATAGATAGAACAGTGTGGCTTCGCTCGCTTCTGCCTCTGTCAGCGGCTCCAGCCGCACCAGTTTGCTCTGGGTGGGCTGGGGATCCAGGCTGCTCTCCAGGAGCTCATCCACTTCCAGGGATTTGTCAGAGGAAGGAGTTTCAGCTGCGGAGCTCCCACTCTCAACAGCAGAGCCCGGGTTCCCATCGAGGAATGCAAGGAGTGGAAACGCAGTGTACTGTATGAGCTGTTTATCTAAGGGGAAAAAAAATCCCAAAACATCATCAGTACATGTGCCTTTCTATGTGCAGAAGGAAAAAACAAAATCTAACCCACAGAATTTATTTGAAGAATAATTAATGAAAAAAAACCATCACAGGTGTTTGTTTTAAATGAGTGATTAAAGAACTGTTACATTCATGCATAACATTATTTGTTCAGATTCTCCTGCAAAAACATCAGTTTCTCTGCAGCTGGTGCAGTGCCAAAAACCTAAAAAGCAAATATAGTAAGTATTTTCTTTTTCAACTGTTTCAACAAAACACTACAACTAACCTGATCTGGGCTTAGAAACTTGTGTTTCTTGTGAAGCTGCTGGACCAGCATTATTCTTGGTTGTTTCTATTCCCTTTGTCTCCATCTGGAAACAAAAGCAAAATCTTAAACACATGCTTAAAAGCCTTTTCCAATGCCACTAGAACATAGCTGACCAACTCTTAAAAAAAAATTCACTTTTTTTATTTGCGAAGGGATGCAGTGGTATCAGTTACCCATACTAGTAGACATTGGCTGAGAAAATGTGAAATGGAAACACAGGCTTACTCAAGCAAGAACCACAACTAATGCTCACAAATGAACACGACAAATTCAAAGAGCTAGATCTTTGCTCTACTGCTTCTTATTTTGTTTCTTTTCCCACCAGACTATACAGATGAAACCATTCTGACAAAGTGTGTACCATGTTTGCAAGTACTGAAATCTTAGAGGATACAAAAGTCAAGAGACTGGTACAACGTCCAGGTATTGGCCTCAAAGTAATATGAGCTTTAAAGGACATTATTAATGAGCGTGCTTTTCCCTCTTCTGTTTAAAACCTAACAAACAGGATGAATTCAGCTGCAGCCTTCCTATTCTCATGGAAGTCTTGAAAGCCAGAGCATGAAAAAAGTGCTACTATACCAGTAAACAAAACAGTAAAGGATGAATAAAGTTTGCGTCTCTCACTACTGTGTACACTGAGCAACGGATTTAAGACTTACTTTGGTATTAGTGATATGATCTGTGGGATTCATCTGCACGGAGCTTGTAAAAAGCTGAATAAGACAAAACACATCAAGTTTAGGTATCGCGATGTTGCTATTAAGAGTACAAGACATCATATCTGCACGTGTGAGAATAATCCCTGTACTTAATGCTGTCACCCTCTATCAGGACTACAGTTTATTTACAGGTAGTTACCACTTTCGCAAAGAAAACCTAGCTTTGGAGTGTAACAGTTTGGAATTCCATGAACCTCAGCCACAAAGGAAACAACTGTATTACGTATAAACTTAGACTAACACTGTTTGCTGCGGTCTTAAAATAACGATTCCTTCTTATGTTGCTCCATGGAGAATTCTCCATACAATACGGCAGAATACACCCTGACCAAGTTTGCAAGTGACACCAAACTGGAAGGAATCATCAACACATGGGAGAGCAGAGCCACTGTTACGAGGGATCTCAGCAAAGCAGGAGAGGGGCCAACAGGCACTCCATCAGGCTCAACAGCCAAACACATTTAGGACACAATAACCTCAGGCACTGGCCCAGGTTAAGGAATGAATGGACAGGGAGCAGCTCCTCCGAGAGGGGACCTGGGAGTTGTGGTAGACAACACCCCACCATGAGCCAGCAGCGTGGCCTTGCTACGGGCAGGCATGCTCTGCTACAGGCAAAGCACAGCCAGGTCACTGGAAGCAATTATTTTTCCCTGCACAGCACCCGTGGCCACTAGTGTCTGGTTCTAGGCCTCCCAGTACAAGAGTTTTCAACCTAGAGGGCATCCAGAGGACCACAGATGTTTGGAGGCTTATGACATACACAAGGCTGAGGGAGCCTGGCTAATCTTGTCTGGAGAGGGCAGACAAGGGAGGATAACTGCACTCTTCCACTGCTTCTAAAGAGGTGTTATGGAGAAGACAAACTCCACAGAGGTGGACAAAGGACAAGAAGCAAGAGCTACAAGCTGCAGCAGGGAAAATTGTGACTGACATAAGGAAATTCTTCACAAAGAAGAGTCAAGCACTGGAACAGGCACCCAAGAGGCTGTGGAATCTTCCACCTTTGGAGATTTCAGAATTTGAGGCAACAAGGTCGTGAACAACATGATCCAACTTTCAAGCTGGTCCTGTTTTGAGCAAGGGGGCTGGACTAGGTGACATGCACACCTAGACCATTCTACTTGACATAAATCTGAAGAGAATTTGAGAACATATACATACTCCTAAGAAATAACCTGAAATGGCAGAAACTTGTAAAATAAATGCCAAGAGCCTTTTTAACCCCAGTTCATTGAGAAGACCACGGATGATGTGCTGCTGGGCTATTTTGAAGCAAGAGTGTAAGTCTAATTGGTGTCTGAGTTCATGTAACAACAAATATAAACATTATTCCATTAAGCAAGCCATTCTTCAATCAAAAACTTAAGCATTCACTTGAGCAGTGGTGTAGCACTGAGAATTATACCAGTGCCCCAGAAACAAATATTCACAAATATTTATAACTTTCATTTTCTAAAGGGAAGAAAGGCAAAAAAAAAAAAAAAAGTTGTGTTTTAGATCTATTTTAAACAGTAACAACCCACACAAATATTTTCTGTACTGTATTACCAAAATACTTAAAATGAATAGTGAAAATTACATCGACCAGGAGATCTGGATCTATGCTGAACTGTCGTCCTGATAACATAGCTTGGAAGTCCTCTAAACTGCAGTCGATACTGTCAAGATAATCCAGGAGTTCAACTCTAGAAGACAAACAATACTTTATTGCCTGAACAAAAGGAAGAGAAATCCACAATTAAGCTTTCCACAAACGTACTACAGGCATCTGAAAATCTTCACCAGAACTAGAATGAACTAAGTCTTTCATTAGAAACAGCCTCTGGGAAAAAAAATGAGAACTTTTAGCCTCTTTAGAGGAGAACCCAAGTAAAGCAGACAGGTGCTCCGAAACAGATACCACATCAACATAACACCATGACATGACATTAGCAGACATGCAATTCTTGCATCAAGGTAGCCCTACTGAGTCCCATCCGCCTGCAAGAGCTACACAGATAAATCCTGACAGTTTAAACAATGATATCCACAACATACACTGTCAGATTATGCACCCCAACTCTCTCGCTTCACGATGAAAATCAGAGGTCCCATCTTAAAATACTTAAAATAGAAGGATCTTTAGAAACTGGCTAGAATAAAGGTGACCGATAAATTTAAAGTTCTCAGTAGAAACTGCTATTCAGTTCTTTTTGCTTCACTCAAACAATCAGTTCTAATACTTGAAAAACCAAAAGACCAGGCTACTCACTTTCCAAGAAGATTTATATTCTGTGAAATTACTCCATTCTCATTGAGTATGGAATCCATCATTGACACCGGATCTTCTGCAGTTAAAGTTGACTGGTTATTCAGCTGTACAGCACTTGACATGAGCGGGCTTGTACCGTCACTGACAGGGCTGAGGGGAGCATTAGCGGGGACAGCAACCGATTCTGTGCTTTTATCCCCTTGAATTACAGGGGCGTATTCTTCTTCATTATCATCTTCCACAATTACAATATCAGGAGAATGACTACCGCTGTAATACGAGACAAATGAATTAAAGCATTTCATACACTCATTTAAATTGGTACTATTCCACAGGTTTAGTTACCTCTCATTTCAGTCAAGCTACTATAAGGAAATAAACTTTCCTACTGCTTTTTAATATGAAACACAGTTAGATACCCTAAATACCTATTTACTGCTATAGTGCTAAGTACAGACAGGAAGGAACATAGTCACAAAAGTTCAAAGACGACACCAACACCTGACAAACAGCACATGCAAATTATTCTCCATAAAAATCTGTAAAAACAAGGGAAGTCATTCCTGTCTGTATTCATAACCAAAAGATGACATCGCTTACGCTGTCTTTGGCCAAATAGCATATTTAACAAAAGTGCAATAATACAGATCACTTCTCACTATTTTCTATCCTCCCCATATTAAAACTCCAACAGTCAGTTAACTATTTGGAACAAATCCAGAGATCAATAAATCAGAACCTAGTGTGAATTCACAGATGAAGCTTCTGTATGTGCAGGAGTACTGAATAATTCTGACCACTTCATTAAAAAAAAATTATCTAAGACATCTGAATTATTGCACATTATATAACATTGAAAGCCAATTATCTAGATAGACTTCTAGAGACTTCTTACTTGGAAGAATCTGAAGTGGTATCTTCATTTGCTTCTGGTGTAATGGGAATATTTTCTTCATCACCCATGGGATTTTCTTCATCACCCACGTCCTCAGTGACATCGTAAATAATGATGTCATCTGAAATCTGTTCCCTTTGTTTTAAGCCCTCATTTCTGTTGAGAGGTACCTGAGAATTGTTTTTAAAAAAGTCAGGGGCCAGAAGGACAATGAGATTCAACATATCTTACAATGCCTCAATTCTAAAGAGGTGTAAGAGCTTTCCTACACCTCAGAGATTACAAGCTGTTTGTATAGACCTACATTTAATAGAAAAAATGTATTACAAATAAATGAACAAGCTGGAGAATAGCAACTACAGGAAAAAATATTTGGCAAATACTACAGGCATAGAAATAAAAATATACTAGCACTGTCAGCAAAAGCAACAAAAAAGCTGCGACAACAGGACTACGTAAGAACTAAAAATATTAAAACAGTGACTGCCGTTTAAGTAGTACTTTGTTGTTATAACGCTATTAATTCTAGTACCATGCTACAGCAGTCATTCTAATGATTTCCCCCCAACCATTATTTGGACAGCAGAAAATAACTTCCAGGTGCATGACACATTCAAATGGCCCAGGAACTTGACATGATTTTGCTGGGTTGGATGCTGCCTTGCAGAGCAACACGCTGGATCCTTGTCCCTCTATGAGGCTAGGGGTGCCTAACTCCCAGGGATGATAACACAACATACATATGCTATTTCTAAAAGCACTATTATTAAAAACAAACTGCTTCCAGTAGGATCACATCAAGCCGTACTTAATATACACCTAACTGGCTTATATGTGCTTGTTTTGAAAAGTGAATGGTGATTACCAACACATTTGCCTTCTGAAGGAAACAACACGGCATATCACTTGTAAAACTTGATAGCCTTCAGTACACAGCTATGTTTTATTTCCCATAAGACAAGCTACTTGATCCGTCTGCCCCCCTCCACTCCTTCCTTCATCATAACAAAGAGTACGCATTAAAGGAAACTTACATGGTGGTTACTGTCAGCTGGCTCTTTCACAATTTGTTGAAATACATTCGACTTTGTAGGTCCATTAGTGTTCAGAAGTAGAGGCCTAAATCACAAACAGTAAAGGAGACAGCCATCTCAAAATTAATTCTTTGGTTTTAGTCAACAAAACATGTCAGTATATTAACTGGACAGCAAGTTTTCAAGACCATATTTACCTCTTGCGTTTTAGGCTCACTAGTTGGTTATTCTGCACCAAGGTAACAATAAATTGTACAATCTATAAGGAAAAGAACACTATCGTTAGTCGCTCTAGTCTGTAATTGCTTCTCTCAGAGTACCAAGATATCTTATAGCAGAAGACTTCAATAATAAAATCTATACATAAACAGAAGGTCACTTATTTTGTGTAGTAACTCTCATCGAGAACTGTTCAGAAAAGTTAAAAATCACGGTAGAATAGAAAACAGTGCTGGTAATATCTAAAAAGAATAGAGTTATTCCATTATCTGAGACAGGCTTTTCATATAGGAGGCGATAAGAGTAGACTTTCACACTACATCATACAGTACACAGAAAAACATCCAGTAACTCAAACTATTAGAAGAACTCTAATAAGCAATGACAGAAAGCACATAGGGATGTTGACTGTGTACATAACCTGTATCTGTAAATACTGGTCCTGGTGAAAGGCATTTTTGACAGATTCAGAAAAAATGACACATACACTTAACAGTATTCATCAGCTGCCTTTCCTTTTGAAATGGTAAGACTTTCTTCCCTTATGTTTTAAATTTAAGGATTAAATGTATGTATCTGGCTTGAACAAACTGGAAAAAAAAAAGTCAGGAAGAGTCTCTGCTACAAGGCTGCTTTTAGTGTTGCTATTTCTGATATGTTAAAAAAAAAAAATCTGTAAACTCTTTGCATTTACATAGGTTTTGGTAGATCCTAAATCTAACCATTAAACTAAGCTAAGCTAACATATTATCAGTGGGTTCCACTCAATAATCTATTCTTCTGATAACTTCAGAAACATACAGTCACTGGGTTGGTTAAGCGGGACAGTAGTGAATTTCCAACACAGAACTTTGTAATTCTTGCAGTGAGAAAGAGTTTTTCCTGAGATCATCCAACACAGAATATTAGTCATCTGATTCCTGAAGTAATAAAAAATGGATGGACTATTTTAAGGGTACCTTAATGAATGACACATGATGTTCTCAAACCTCTTTCTTTGAAAATGTTTACAAGAGTTTGGCCTTATCTTCTGCTTATGCGGTGAAATACACTGTATGTTTGTTTCACAAAGATTTGTTCACCATACACCACCCTGTTGTTTTTTCTATTAAAAAGACATTTCAAACACTACAAAAAAAAGAATGAGGGCAAAGTAAGGTAACATGTAGCACGGTATTCCTAGTTCAGAAGCACTCACTTGCTCACTCACATACGACACTTGAATGAAGCCTTACCTTCCGAATAACTTGCTGTTGTTGCAAGTGTTTTGCTCTCAGTTCTGCCACTTCCCTCCAAAGGGATTCATTCTCCCTGTTTGAAAAAGATTATTTAAAAGTCAAACTAAAACTAAGTTTTAAAATATTTACATTATTCATTTTTGTTAAAGATTAGTTGGCTTCATTAAAGCTCTTTGAAATGTATTTTTAGATTGGGGGGGGTGGGGTGGGGTGGGGCCAGGGGCA
>WAAD01011205.1:170915-191581 GCA_013389945.1 Fregata magnificens | reverse complement strand
GGCAGGGGCGGTGCGTGGGGAGGGAGGCCGGAGGCGGGTGCGTCCCGCCCACGCAAACGTCGAGGGGCCAGGGCCAATGGGAGCGCGCCTCGCTCCTGGGGGAGGGGCCACTCAGTGGGCGGGGCGCCCGTTCCCGCCGGGCCACCGGGCTCGTGGCAACAGGCTGCGGAACAGCTGCACGAGATGCCGGGGGCCTGAGGAGACCTCTTCGTCTCCAGGGAAAGGCTCTCCTCTGTCTTCACAGGGGTCACGCACGACAGAGCAGGCAACCATAACTGCAGGTACTGCGCACCTCAGTATCAAGCCCGTTGCTCAGGGCACGCAGAGGGCTGCAGCAGCTGTGACAGCATCAACCTCCCCCCCACCGTGGCCCAGCACTACACACGACAGGATTAACACGTACTATACACCACGCGTTAATATCAGCTGTATAAAACGTTAAGGACAGTATTGCTTCCTTGGGGGGAGGGTGTCCCTCAGCTGAAGAAAGATTACGCAATCCCTTCCCTTCAGTAAATACCAAACGTAGCAGAGACGGGAGACTGTGTCTAGAGCTGAAGCACCATCCCCTTCAACCTACTGTTTGACTTTAATTTTGGCAAGTCACTTGCTTCTCATGGTTGTAATTAAAAATAAATACCTGACTTTCAAGTTTTCAATGAAAATAAGTAGAAAATTGTTCAGGTTTTTCAAAGCTAGTTGAAACAGTCACTTCTGCTGCCAGTTCTCTCTCAGCAGTCTGCTCTCGCCTGTGACTGGGATCCTGAGAGGGCAGTAGAACAGGTTGGCAAGGTCTCAGCAGCAACTTACAGGTGCAGAGAACGTGCCTTTTTAAAGACTATCCAGTCCTATGTTTTCAGAAAGGTCTAGTAGAAAGGTTAAGAAATAGCTAGTCAGCTGAAAAACATGGGCACACATAGCATGGTAAATCATTATATACATGATCTAAGGAAAAGAACATATGACATCAGCATATGCACAACAGAAACATCCAAGCTAAGTCTCTAGAGAATACGTCAGGCAGGCCCTAAGGAGACCTCTCTCCAAGGCAAGTTGTGTTTAGACTTCAGACCTATTGGCTACAGAGACTCTGAAAAGAAACCGATTTAAATCAAAAGGATATCTCTAGGAAAATAGCCTAATTAATGGTAAAATGCAAAAAATTAATTTCTTTCCATACTCGAACAAGTATTTTGTAAAACTTAATCACAAAATTAATTGCAAATAATTTTTTAAGAAATTGTTCTACAAAACTAAAAGTAATATTTCCACAACAAATCCTCATCAATTGACAGTGTTACTGGTGTTTTATTTTGTTGAGAGGTCTCAAAAAAGTCTCAAAGAATCAAGGTCAGCTTGATCTGCTTCAGTTTGCAGTGAGGAAAAAAAGCAAAATGGCACAGGAAAAAAATTGAGAACCTTTAGCCTGACAGTCTGCAGGAAAATGAAGTTTAAATATTTCCATTTCAAGCCGTATATCACACAGCTTCTCTTTTCTCATAGCCTTAGCAGGCTACAAGAGCCTGTTAACAAACTCATTCACTGAGATTCACTAGATCATTCCTGAGAGGGGAAGTCACAGTTAACTAAGTTTATGGCTTAGCTTGTCAGGGTCAGTATTTGGAATGATAAAGCTTAAAAGAATGCCTTTTAAATTTAAGCACAAGTTTACAGTAATTGTCCAAGTAATTTTTCATCTTGACATGCATGCAGCAAGCTCCTACAAGGTTCCATTTATCTAGCTACAAATGCTAGATAAGCAGAGGTAACATGGTTGTGATTTAATATGGACACAGTATTGCTCTCCATCTTTTTTTTTGTTTACAAAATACATTTGAAAATAGCAGTTGATTTGCAGAATTGTTGGACAATATTTCAAATTGTGCTTCTAAACACTGAATTCTTTCAAAATGTAAAATGCTATATCGGTATCTTTTGCTCAGACAGAAGTGGAACCACGCACTTAATCTTTTGCATTTCACTAGTAGATTGAACATCATCTTGGTGAGAAAGACCACTGTGTAACCTGATTTCCAACACCTTACAGTTGAGGGAAGTCTTTTAACCTTTCTTGCTAAACCTCAGTTTGGGAAAAAAATCTTCTTCTGAAGCCTTAAGAACTGGAAGTTATTAATTTCATACTTAGCATAAAATGTTAGTGATATATAACTCAAGTAACCCTTCAATTAGTTTTTTTATTATCTTACAAGGTCCGAGCACAAGGTAATTGCTTGCCTATGTTCATAAAGCTTCCTGTTATTTTACAAAATCAGCAATTGTAGAACTCACCAGTCTTTAACTTGGGGCTATTTTACTTCCCAGTATCTTCATGAGCAGTGCTAGCAATCGTCTTTTTCCACTCTGTGGTAAACTTCTCCATTCAGCTTGCAGAAATCTGGTAATTATCAGTTCTGAGACAGGTCAAGCTATTTAAATCTTTCACAATACAATTCTCATCCTCCCCTCATCAGAAAAACATAACGCTGTAAAACTTTTTGGGTATTGTGAAACGTTGGTAATTCGTTTGGGACAGATCCCTTCCCATATCCCTCAACTAGCCCCTCGAGCCCCAGCAGATGCAGTTCCTCCCCAAACTTGTTCTCCCATCCCTAGGACCCACAGTCCCCCGACATGCAGGAGTTCCAACTAAGACCTAGTGCTTGGGGACTAAGAGGGTGCTGCCAACAGGGAACATCTTGTTTCCAGCGCTCTCTTTTTCTTACAGCTTTCATAGAGGAGCTATATAGGTAGCAGCACTTCAAATCTGGGCAGGAAGCCAAAGCACTAGAGCTAGATATCTGTTCATATTACTACCTATTTATTTTGACATCACATATGCTTAGAATCATAGCCACCACTGGTCTCTCTCTCTCATGCTAGAACAGCAGGCAAGTCCCACAGCAGTCCCATACTCTATTAAACAAGCTGTGGCCACTGATAGTCCAGTTTTGATGTGGTTTAAGAAAAATAATTTGGGACGGGGACTCTTTGTTGTACTTGCATACTTACAAATAGAGGTCACAAAACAGCCCTCACGTAACAATACTTTTCTGATATGAACTTCACCTATCTTCTCTCACTTCCACCGTAGTGGAATATACAGCAAGGGTCAACAGCCAAGCTTTCCTTACAGGCTGTTGCTATGGCTCTTCTAAGTCTGAAGTGCAATCTGTGTGAATTCCTGCTACATCAGAGCTTGAGTAAAGCCTGAGTCAACTCCCCAAGGGATACCAGTCTATAGCTTTTCCTTAAGACAAACAGCATGATGCAAAACAAGCAACTGAAAATGCCAAGGGAGCCAGAAGTAGGGTGAGAGATTACAAGGCAATACTCTCTGCTTTCTGTGACCACTATTTGTCCTGACTGAAGTGCATGACATTTAAAGGTTCTGGGAATGATAAGGTAGTAAAGAATGACACAGTTGTCCTGTAACTCTCAGGCACACAACGATTTGTGTTTCAGATCCAGTTATCTTTATTGATTTGTCTATATTGATCCCTGTGAAAGCAAGGGACACATCAGTCACTGAGCTTGCACCTGTGTTGCCCCTGGAACAAGCACAGGCAGCCACAAGTAAACCATCCTGGAATGTCTGTAGTATCAAATACTGTACACAGCACTTCACAGCCAAATTTGATGTAAGCCTTCCATCTTTAAAAAGGTGTTATGCCACTTACATAACTGAAAGTATTCCTAGGAGGCCCAACTCTGCACATATTAGGATCTCCTTAAACCAAAAGTGGCCCTAAGAGGCCTAGCTTTAAGTTAATCCTCCTTGAACCTAGGACAGCCTTTGAGATTTGTGTTCATGATGTAACTGGCTAGAGTAGGCAAGGTAGATGAAATTTCAGAGAGCTTCTAAAGAGATTGTTCTTCCAAAGCCAAGAGCCTTTCGGTTAGTTTTATGCTGTCCTTGTGCATCTGATTCAAGTATTGTCAAATTTTTTGGATGGCTAAGTGATTCATTTTCCTTCTCTTCTCCACATGTCCTGCAAGAAAAGCAGATGCACAGCCAGCACACTGGATATCTAACAGACAATGATACAATAAAGAGTGGCAGTAAGTTTTAAAATTAAGCTATAACAACTGTTCTCCACAGTATATTTAAAAATTAAGCTATGATAACTGAAACCCACTTCTGTTTATGATCAATGGCTTTTCTTCTCGAAAGGAAAATTCAGACCTACATTCATGTTTATTACTAACCCTTCAAGGTAGCTTGCTATAGAAATGGCACAGAAGTGGTATCCATTTCTTATTTGCTTTATATATGAGGAATACCTGGTTTAGGCTTTTCCCAATTAGACAAGATCTTCTATACTCCATGAAAATGCTCAGTGTATCTTAAAAGACTATTTTCTCATACTATGAGGAAAAGAGTTACAAACTTGAAAAAGGTATATTTTAAACAACCTAAGATATTGTTCAATTAAATGCAGTCAATTTCTTTAAAAAAAATCCAGTCTTAAAATGCTTGAAGCCATAAAACCCCCCACCTTTAAAAAGGAGACAAAAAATCCAAGTCTAAACCCATTTCTTAATATGCTAAGAACAAGTTCCAAAGTCAGGCCAGATTATCTGATCTTCAGGGCTTTCTGCAAAGTTAATCTTTTTATTGAAGCTTGTGGAAGGACAGTAGATTTGGGGGGAAAAAAGGGAAAGAGGCTTCATGGGCAGCATGTCTGGCAGAAAACTATAGAAGTTTTAGAGCAATTTGCTGTGGCCATGTGTTGGTAATTGTGGAAAAATAGTTCCTATGGTAAAAACCCCCTAAGCATATGTGCTCATTTGGTCATCCAAACTTAACAGTTTCGTTTCAAAATGAAAAGTAGATACAACAAATTGTTAGCACAATTTCCTCAAGATTTTGTTTCTTCAAGTAGGATTTCATAACATAGTAGTTACGAACATCATGGCAATGAAGGGCTCATAAATCAAACTGAGTAAGGCATGAAAAGAAGCTTTTATCCAACTTGAAGTTAGTTAGCAAATGCATACTGCATCAATGATTTAGTTATTCAAAGGCCTCCATTTCATGCTATTTCACATTCCAAACATTAGGACCTCCATAAAAATAACTGTTCTGCCCACTCAATTCCAGAGCATGGGAAAGCTTTCTTCAAAGAACATCCCTTGCGCTCTTATCAAAACCACAAAGCACAGCAGAAATTCTTCACCAAGTACCAGTGAGCAACTTTAACCATATATTTGACTTGCAAAATTAGCAGTGTTCTTATGACATTTTAAAGTTAAGTTTATTTTCAAGAATAAATTATATTAGATTACTCTGCTTAAGGCCATTCAGAGATATGATTTGAATGGACAAAAAAACACCTGCTCTGTGGTTGTGGAGTCTGTCATGTCATGTCTCCCCCCACACTAATGGCCATTTAACAACTCTCTTCAGCCTGTTTAAAGTGGAAAGCCCTCAGACTGAAAATAGAACAAACCAAACTGGTTAATCTCTATCTAATTTACCCGAATCTGAACAGGTGGAACTAATCTTCCATGTCTAATCCACTGTTGTTCATTGCTTGTTCAGATTCCTGTAAGTTTTTATAATGAAAAAAATTACTTGATGTCCAAAAATGTGACCCAAATTACTAGTTTTCCTGTATTGTGAGAGATACTAGAGAAAGTAATGACTTGCTATAGTTTTCACAGGATTCTGCTATTTCCTTCCCAGTTTGGTTAAAACTGCTGCTGTAGCAGCCACACACCACAGTTCAGTGGACAGCTGCTGACTGAAATGCTATCTATGCTACAACTGCAATTGCAGCTGTTATCACCTTTGTTTAGTTAGTAAAATGCAATCAAGCTATTTTTGAATTTCCATCAATGTTTTTTCCTTGCTAGGCTGCATATTCTTCCCCACACAAACTGGCCATTATGTTGAGAGCATACATTTAAAAAAAAAGACGACAAAGTTGCAACTGGTAGTCTTCTGTATTTTGCAGATGTAAGAACTAAATACAAACAAAGCATCTGGACTTCCCAGTTCCGGCAGATTCTGCCTGTGGTTTGCACATGTTTGGTGCCTTATCCTGAAAATTTAATGTAGTCTCAGCAACGTATCACTTCCTCCTCTAGATAAGAGTTACAATCATATCCCAAAGTCACCTTCTTTAGGGACATTATAAATAACAATTTAAGATTTCTTTAATTTCCCTACTCATCATTAAGGTCCTCCACTCAGTGCTGAGGAACAAGTCTCAGGCTATGGTGCTCTGTATTAGTGACAAAGATTATGAACCAGAATCTGTACTCTAAAGCTGTATACTAAGTTCTTCTTTTACCAAGCCAGTCACACACAGAGAGGACCACTAGGACATTTAACTTGCAGATTTACTAGTTATATTACTAAAGAAGCTTCATGAACAGAACCATTTTTTTTCCCCTTAAAGAAACAAAACTTTTTCCCCATGTTACTGTTCAGAAACTGCTGCTCTCTAGTACTCTTCAGCTAGGTGCTGCTTCTTCAAAAACATACAGAGAGAACACTGCGAGCAACCTCAGGACATAAAAGGCTGTAGTTTGGTAACATTTTCCCCTCCCTACCTCCCCCAACAATGCCATGTTATTCAATCCTTCCCACTATCTTCCTGCTGTGCTACCTCCTACGCTATGCTGCAATATCGATTAGATCAAGGCAAATTGGATTAAAAAACCTCCACAAAAAATCATTCCTTAAACACCTGGGGGAGAGTAAGTTTTTAACCTGTATCAGTTCTATAATCCAGTTCAGGTAATTCAGATGCAAAAGCAGTTGCATCATGCCAGCTGAAAGAATGATCTAGGAGTGGAAGTGAAGAGCTAGGAAGCTTGAGTTCGGGCATATTATGAGATTCTCTCCTCACAGTGAAGGATTTATGAAGAAGGGTAGACTACAATAAAAACAAGACAATTCTGTTTTCAGATACTTTAAATCATAGGATGAAGCATAGGTTGAACCATATTCCAAGTGCTTGGTATTTTCCTCATCAACATAGACAAGTGCCAAAACAAAATCTGTGTCAACAAGAAGAAAGTATTAGAAATGACATAGCCTTAGGTTATAAGAACCTCTTTATGTAAATAAACAGCAGGCAGAAGAATACAGTATTTCTTCTTACTAGATGTTCTTGATTTCATAGAATCATAGAATCTCCTGAGTTGGAAGGGACCCACAAGGATCATCGAGTCCAACTCCTGACCCTGTATAGGACAATCTCAATATTCACACTGTGTGTTTGAGAGCATTGTCCAAACGCTCCTTGAATATCGTCAGGCTTGGCGCCATGACTGCCTCCCTGGGGAGCCTGTTCCAGTGCTCCACCACCCTCTGGGTGAAGAACCTTTTCCTAATGTCCAACCTAAACCTCCCCTGGCATATCTTCCTGCCATTCCCTCAGGTCCTGTCACTGGTCGCCAGGGAGAAGAGATCGGCACCTGCCCCTCCTCTTCCCCTTGTGAGGAAGCTGTAGACCCCGATGAGGTCTCCCCTCAGTCTCCTCTTCTCCAGGCTGAACAGACCAAGCGACTTCAGCCGCTCCTCATATGCCTTCCCCTCTAAACCCTTCACCATCTTCGTAGCTCTCCTCTGGACACTCTCTAGCAGCTTCGTATCCTTTTTATACTGTGGCGCCCAAAACTGCACACAGTACTCAACATGAGGCTGCACCAGTGCAGAGTAGAGCGGGACAATCACTTCCCTCGACCGGCTAGCAATGCAGTGCTTGATGCACCCCAGGACACGGTTCGCCCTCTTGGCTGCCAGGGCACACTGCTGGCTCATGTTAAGCTTGCCATCGACCACAACCCCCAGATCCTTCTCCACAGGGCTGCTCTCCAGCCTCTCGTTCCCCAGTCTGTACATACATCCAGGGTTGCCATGTCCCAGGTGCAAAATCCAGCACTTGCCCTTGTTAAACTTCATACGGCTGGTGATTGCCCAGCTCTCTAATTTACCCAGATCTCTCTGCAGGACCTCTCTGACCTCGACAGTGTCCACAGCTCCTCCCAATTTGGTGTCATCGGCAAACTTTAACGGTAATCCTTCGATTTTCGCAGCTGCTATTCAATGTCCAAGTACCCGGTCTGTATTGGATGGACATATTCTGGAAAGAAAAGGTAAACCTGGGTGTAAGCTGTGTGTGATAACACAATGCATAATTTCAGCCATGGGAAAAATATACTTTTAGAGCAACTTTCTTCAAGTTTTTCCCAACAGTGAAAACAAACGTAGGAATTAAATCCAACCACAGAGCAACTCTTCCTCATTTCAGAAAACAGCTTAAGTTGCAGAAAACATCAGGGATACTTTCTATAGAGTGTACCCTTGCCTAATTTCAAAATACCACTGCTGTGCTGCCTTAGTCTCACTTTCTTACATGCTTCCCCTACCATCTGCAGGGAAGTTGCATCTGTTCTGAGGCCTGAAGAAAGATTAGTTTAAGAGATTTATCCATTCCCATAAGTTGTCTCTTCAGCAAGCCTTTACACTTAAAGATTTTTCTGCCCTTTTAGCTTGCCAGTTTCCCTAACTTTTCAAAATCTTGGTTTGTCAAGATACTCTTTCCTAGTTAGTGAACTTCAACATTTTTATTGCAGTTTGTTTTATTCTGACCCTGACTAAAGCAGATCTCAGGCTTAGGAACTTCATTATACAGACTAGTTTCTTTCCACAACTATTCAGCAGAGTAGTCCAAATCCATCTGGCTTCAAAAATCTTCAAAAACAGTTGAAAATTTTATGATTACTGTTGTAAAAGCTGTATTTTTAAGAGGACAATTAAAATGGTATTACAAAGCTAGGACTAAATCCTGTTTCCTGTATGCATTTCTATTGAAGCCTGTAGGACATACTGTGGAAGTAATATGAAAGCATTGTTTGTGTAATAGTTTTAACACTATACTAAAAGTAAAACCAAAACACAAATGTACTCAACCATGCAACCAGGGTAACCATCAACAAAATACAGGAAAACAATGTTTCCCTATGCCTATAGACCAGAAATTACAAGTCTATTGATATTTCATTTCAAATTTACAAAAAAATTGCTGTTAGAACTGTGGAGTTTCTCTGGAAAAAGGAAAAAAATCTATAACCTGACAGTAGCAGTTTGTAACTATGGCTAAATCAAGATGACGTAACTTGAAAAAAATCACTCTCATATTGTGTACGCAGTTGCCAGGTGACCACAAAGCACAGAGCTCTCCTTTCGAAGGTTCAAAGGCAGGGAAGGCCACAAATCTGACACAGAGGCTCTAACCACAGTTTGCACAGGATTACTTTCTGTGAAGTCTTTTTTCATCATCATTGTGAGGAGGAGTGTTTCTACTTAATATCCATAGGACAGCGCTACCAAAACCAGCATCAGGTGTGTGACTGGTACCCCGTGCTCCTGACCCCTGGAAATGTGGTTAGCATAACTAACACCATTTTATAAGACAAGCAGCCATTCTCTGTGACTGAGCAGGTCACCTATTCGTTCCCTTTCCCTCATTATCAGGCCCTGAAGGTCCTGTGAACCAAGTAGGCAAACCAAACAGATTTCTTCTGCACCTCCCTACCAGGCTCAAGGTTCCTGGGCAGGAGGCTGATTACTCCCTTCCTTGCTGGCCTTGAAGGTCCCAGGCACCCAGCCAGCCAGGTGCTGTTGATGACCCCATCACAGAACAGGGAAGCATAACAGCACACAGAGCACTGTCTGTAAAGTCAAGCAGTTACAAGTCCTAAGTGGGGAACTTGGACCAGGGCTGCTGCTGGACAGTGAGACCCATGACCCTCGGTGACCAGGGACGCCTCCACTGTCGTCTGCTTCCTCTGAGGCTTGAGGGAGTGACTCGTATTCTTTTCTATGATTTTTGAGTCTAGATTATGATTGTTATCTTGACACAGCAAGCCACGTATTAAAATTTGACTCGACCTGCAGAGGGTCCAGGTGATTAGAAATTATAAGTTAAGTTGTATTACAAATGCTGTATTACACTACTTATAAATTGTACTACATTGATTCTGCTTGTAGAAATCCTGTGCCATTCTAATCATAAATTCTGTGCTATACTAATCATAATATCCTGTTAAGAAAATAAAGCTTTAATTGTAACTACAGCTTAGTGCCACCATCATTCTGCCAAGGATCCCTAAAAGAACCTGTCTGCCCCCTTAGTGTCGGGTGACACAGGTGTGGCTACATCAGGACCAAACACATGAACTCAGTTTGCATGTACACCATGTATATCTATCTATCTATCTTCTAAACAATAGGGAAGCCCAAGTCTTAATGGAGACCTTTCTGACTGGGCCAGCCACCAACTTTCCTTCAGGCTCAGGGGGACTGCAGACCAGTCACCTCCTCTATCATGCATGTGCTGCAAGTTCAGCACCTTCTCCCAAATACCAGACTTACTGTTTCTGCACAGCAACTGAACAAAGTGTTCACCATACAACCAGCCTGAGAAGTTCCCGTGACCACCGTTCTACTATCAGCCCACAGTCAGCTCAGTTCTCCTGGAAAATACTGTTTGCACTGTCAGTGTAGAGTAAAACAAAGGACCAAGAGACTTTCCTCTCTTCTCTGAAAGATGCGGCAGCACTCCGGAAAGGCCGCTGTCACCTCAGTAACGTAGCAGTCCACATCCTGCCCCAAGCTGCCAAGTCAGTTACGCTAACAGTTGAGCCTTCCAGATTTAGCGAGTGTTAGTTGTAGGACTCCAGCTTCTGACTCATCCTCACTGACAGGACAGCTGGAGAGGTTAAAGACATCCAACAAAGGCATTTTGAGCCACCCTACTACCTAAAGTATAGAATCAGTGGGATTTTAATCAGAGCTGAACCCTTTAAATACCCATTTGAGATAATTCACGTAAGCTAGACACTGCTATACTTATTCACTAGCACGAGGGTTTGCAGAAAAGGCTACGTCATAAAGGAAATTAATATAAAGGTTGGGTAGACAGACATGCTTTTACAAAAAAGTTTGGTTAACCCACCAAATTTTGGATACTGACATGCCAGAAGTGGCATGTTGTGCACAGGTATAAGACGTACTTTCCCAAGCATTCTGCTAAAGACAATCCAAACCTGGATACAATGCTCATTTGAGTGTTGAAGGGTTCTAACTTAATATCTGCCTTGCTGATCCAAATGAAGCAGCATCAGTTCTGCCTGTTCCTTCTTGATAGAACCTACGTTTGCGCCAGTGACACGATAGTTTCTGCTCACCCCTGAGCAGCTATTGATGAGGACAATATGCCCATTTACTAGTACAAAGCTGTCTATACCAACTCAAACACAGCACAGAATTCTCACCTCAAAACCCCTTCTACCCTGGGGGAAAAAAAAAAAACAACTGTGTTAGAAAATGCTGATATTAAATACAGAAGTATTACTACATACAAGACTGTGGGTGTATGCTGCTCTACTGTTCAGAACTGATCTGGAACTGGTAAAGAATACAGAGATATTGGTATGAATCAACTGTTTACTCCAGATTTTTTTTTTTTAAAGTTATACATAGGCATTGACAGACAACACTAATTTAACTAGTGTTAGTGAATGAAGCATGCCATATACTGACAACAAGAGATTTTAATTTTTTTTTAAACAAAGAATAAAGTTGTTTGTTACTGCATAAACAAGTAAAGGACCAACTCTTAAACCCAAGGATTTATACTGCAGATAGCAGGAGTCAGAGGCTGCCAGGCACTGGTATGCCTGGCCAGTTCTATTTACTATTTTATCTCTTTTCTAAAGAGAAAGCTTCCTAGGGAAAGCTGTCAGAGTACTGGTAAAAATTGAAAGAACCATTAATCTAGCCCTACCACCTGTTTTCCCTTTTTCCAACTGTGGGATCACAAGATCTGGGACTCTTGCTTAACAGCAGTTTAAGTTCAAGGCTCTCGCCAGAGCAAGTATTACCCCTAAAGTACACTCAATAATCCTGAGGAGCCCACTGCGAACAACACAATTTGTGAACTACAGACAACTGTAAGTTTGTTAGTATTTTTAGATCAATAACCACTGAGGTAAAGCAATAAGGTGGCAATGTCTGCTGCTTTGCAAATGTACAGTGTTTTATACCACAACATCCCAAAATAGTAGTTTTGTTTTGGATTAGGATTATCCAATGAAAAATCACCCACCTCTAAGAAAATATAACTTACGAGCTGAATTGTGTCTAATGGGCACGTATCCTCTTTTAGGCTCCTTCATTTCACAATGACTTGGAAAAAAACCACTCAGATTCTCCCTAAGTCTGATAGAACTTGTTTTACACTGCCTGCCCTAATCACAAGTAACCTTTTGATCTTTCCCCTCCACAAAACACTAAGCATTCTACAGGAGAAAATTTCACATTTGCTCCTGAAGATGCTCTCAACAAATGTGACAAATGCTGATTTTAGATGAAAAGCTTCCAAATAAGATTTTAGTTAAAAAGCAGAGGCTACTTGATTTTGAGGTGGTGGTAGAATGTGTTCGGGCCAAATACATCACAAAATTTTATGTTTGATTTTTATTGTTAATGACTTAACACATCAGTATCTTAGCATCATCATTCGATGCACTCTAAAAACATTTATAGGCAGATGGACTGCAAGGAATGCGAGCAAGGAAAGCCAGCTCATGCTGTAGGGAGGAACACACAGTTCTGGCATACTAAAAATAAAAAGAAAGCATTAACACACCATATGCTGTGCAACAGCAAATAGCGTTATTTAGAAGTGTTCCAATAAAAGCTAACGATGGCAAAAGTTCAGAGCTACTAAAAAAACCCCATAGGTGACTTAAATCAGCCATGTGCTTCACTGCATAAAATAAACACGAGTTTTATCTAACAATTTAGTTTCTTTCATTTTGCACAAGCCTTTGGATAACATACCCAATTAAAGAGTTTTCCTTGTTAAAGTTACTAATCATGCCAGACAGGAGTTGAAATACAACTGGTAAAGCAAATTTTAGTTAGTACACAGCCCATCACTATTTTTCTTAGATGACTGACTTGTCTTGCACCTCAGTTGCAGTATCTTTCTATGGAATAAGTTCTGTTTTAACCTCTGCATTAGTACTACTATGCAGATGCACGTTCCCTCTCAAGCTGTATGAGCGAAGCAGTAAAAAAGGGAGAAGGTCTTTACTAAAGCAAAGTATTTTCTT
Source organism: Fregata magnificens (assembly GCA_013389945.1). Classification (NCBI taxonomy): domain Eukaryota; kingdom Metazoa; phylum Chordata; class Aves; order Suliformes; family Fregatidae; genus Fregata; species Fregata magnificens. The sequence goes on along the minus strand of WAAD01011205.1, from coordinate 178,444 downwards.
GTAAGTAAAATTCTTTGTTATCACAAAACCGCATGATTTCAACTCAAGTAATGTTCGTTTTCAGCATTTTTGGAAGCCACAGGCAACACGGGTGCAATAACATGGGTGCCTCTGTGTGCGTGCAAAGTGAACAGTCAACAAACAAGCCATTGTTTTCTATAACTTTAAGCTGAAGATAGCAACCAGGACTGGATTAATTTCTTAGAATGTGTCAGTTAACGATCTTGCAACTGGGGAGAAGACTAAGGAGACTTAGGAGAGGTAAATCTTTTAAGCAATAGAAACACTTCAAACTGCCACACAATAGACAAGGTCTACGGACTGTAGCATGGAACTGGGTGAAAAACTCTAAATTTAATGACACCACATCCTTGTACAAGTCTTAATCTAATTTTCACTTTGTTTATAAAATGGTGGTAGCTTCACATACTCTGCAGCAGAGATATGAAATCAGTTACACTCCGAATTCTTCACGACTGGCAGCAAGCTTCTCAATCTCAACCTTGTTGAAGTGCTCACTCATACTGTTAGGGCAACCAGCTCCAGTTACAGGACTATACACATAGCAATCACTAAGTTTTCTTAAGTTTTTGTTCTCTTGGTGTCAAAACACAGCAGAGGTCTTCCTATTGACTTATTTGGTCTTTTGCTTTGTAGTGAAGTAGTTAAAGCATGAAATTAAAACAGGACACCTTTGCCCAACAACTCTTTAACTCCAGCCCATCAGGAAGCATGGAGGGAATGCAACAGACTTAATCTATATTAAAAAGCTTCAGTAAATCACCATTCTGCAGTTGAGCCTGTGAGGTAACCGGACATCAGCAAAAACATATGTCAAGGATTAAAACTTAAGTATATTATAGAAAGGTGATGACGGATGATTAAAGGATGAATGCGAAAGAATGCTAAGAACTGATAAGAAATGAGTGAAAGCTAACACAATGACCCTGAAGAAATAACATTGTAAGATCAAGACAAGGGAAGCATCTGCTGCCCCACCAGCTGCCTGAAAGTAACCTATATTCATTTTAATACAATTATAATGTTGAAAAACACACCCCTAAGAAAAAGCAACTAAAAATAACTGCCCCCCCCCGCTTGCAAGCATACATGGTTAAATAAAAAGGTAATATGCCTTTAAAATGAGTATGTAACACAACAAACCAATCAGAATGTAACATATAACATTTTTGTCTTTATGAATGTATTTAAACTCCATAATCTTACAAGGAAGCGTGCTAGCTTTGTGGAATTATCACGTAGCACCCATTGCTGCACCGACATGCAATAAACAAATATCTCAACTCTGTGTGTGAATCAGCTCATTGCACACCAGGTAAACAAACCCTGACTTCGGGACAACATTTTGGTGATCCAGATGGGACAGCCATAAAGCCTTGCCATCCCTGGTAGTGGAGGACTGGACTGGAGAAGACTCTGGTGTGCACCACCCTGTTGACTGAGGACTCCTCCGGATCCCACCCCGCCGGCACCACAGCGGCAAGCAACTCAAAAGGTGCAACGCTCAAGAGATGTTTGTGCAGGGGCGAAAGAGGGGTAAATTGCTGGATTGGTAAGTATCTTGAATTACAGACCAGTGGGGTCAGAACCAGCAAATAATTTGGCTCCACAGATAAAAGTCATACATAGATGCTCAGCAAGGGTTGCTTTAATTGACTAGAGGGGTGAGAGCCAGCAAGTATTTGGTTGAAACGGGATCAGGCCAATCCATGATTCCTCCCTGTAGCCCTTTGGGATGTATTTTGAAAAATCAGAATAAGTTTGGGGGGGATCCAATGACAAAAGACAAAATGAAAAGATATTGCAATCAATGGTGGCCTAATTACAAATTAGATGATGGTGAACAGTGGCCAGAAAATGGGTCTTTATGATATAATATTATATTACTATTACTGTTCTACTGTCGCCGACAGGGAAAATGGGATGAAGTCCCATATGTAGATGCATTTATGTCTTTGTATAGAAAACCAGATGTTCAGAAGAAATGTAAACTGGGGGAAGGTGCAGTCTTTTTAAATATGCCAGAAAAGAACGAGTGTTGTGATAATTGTGAACCTGAAAAGGATACACAATTGTTGGTGCCCACTGCTTCATCTCTGTATAAAACGCAGAAAAATTATCAGATACTTCCAAGAAGCAATTGGGTGATGATAATTTCAGCCCTGTCTCTAGCAGAATGAGGGGGTAAGTCCAACCTGTCATTCAGGCACCTTCGAGACAAGCAGTAGGGGTGGAGGGTGCACCAGTTTTTGTACATGTGCCATTTACTACATCTGATGTATTGCATTGGAAATGATATGCTGGCTCCTACTGAGAAAATCCGGAGGGAATGTCTCAACTTTTAGAAACTATAATGCTGGCTCATAATCCCAATTGGAGAGATATACAGGCACTGCTAAATACCTCTTCACTGCCAAAGAGAAAAGAATGGTAGTAGAAGAGGCTAGAGAAGAGGCTGGGAATCAAATAGATTGGGAGACCCTGAGGATCATTGCCCCACAAGGGCTGATCCCAAACTGGATCCCAATAGTGGCGGGGGAAGGGCTCAATTACAACAATACCAGTAATTAATTTTATATGGGATTCAACATGGAGCACCTAAACCAAAAAAATCTAAGTTGAATGAAGTGAGACAAGGTCCAGAGGAAAATCCCTCAGCATTCTATGAAAGGTTATGTGAAGTGGCTAAAAGGTGGATGGATTTAAATCCAAATGAAGAGGCAGACCAAAGGATGTTTAATATGTTGTTCATTGGACAATCAGCACAGGACATCAGAAGGAAATTGCAGAAAGTTGATGGGGCAGGGCGAACATTGATCTCACAGTTAATAGAAATAGCATATAAAGTGTACAACAGAGACAAAAGGAAGGAGAAGAAACAGGGTAAAATGAGATTGTAGGCGGCCTTGTTCACAGCCGCTATAGCTGGAAATACCACCAGGGGTAGCGGTAGAAGTATGGGTGGAGGTGGAATGAGAATGGGACAGAGGAAGAATCTGCAAAGCCGATCATCTTTGGGACCAGATCGATGTGCTAATTTGCAAACAGGAAGGGCATTGGAAAAATGAATGCCCCTACAGGGAGGGGAAAAAGGGAACAAAGTCAATCAGAAAATACCAGCCTTATCATGATGGAGGGTTCGGATAACGAAGGAAGGGGACCAGGGGAAAATATTAAAGTCTCCCCAGCTGATCCTCTGGTTCCAGTAAGGCTGGGGAATGAAATTATAGACTTTTTATTTGATAGTGGGGCTACACATCCACTAGTGACCACTTGTAAAGGACCCTTAAGCAAGATTACTATACCAATTGTTGGAGCAATGGGAAAAAGGACATTAAGGCCGTTTTTACAGCCTATGGAATGTACAATTGGAGGTACTAAATTAACTGATGAGTTTCTATATATGCCAGAATGCCCCTTTCCTTTATTAGGATGAGATTTATTATGTAAATTAAATGCTCAAGTAACCTTTTCTGAGAATTCTGTACAGCTTCACATTCCTACCGAAACGGCCTGGAAAGTGCAAATTTGCCTACTGACAGATAAAGTCTCAGAGAAGCTGGAAGGAAGCATCCCAAGCACAGTATTGGATGTGGTAATCCCTTTGGTATGGGCCTCCAAGAAACCAGATAAAGCAAAAAATGTAAACCCAATCAAAATAGAGTTGAAACCAGGAGCAGTACTGGTAAGGGTGAATCAGTACCCTATTAGATTGGAAGCACGCAAAGGCTTAGAACCACTGATAAATACTTGTATACAATACAGACTACTTAGAGAATGCCCGTCCGAATTTAACACACCAATCCTGCCTGTAAAGAAACCTCGTTCCCTGGAATATCAACTGGTTACAAGACTTGAGAGCAATAAATCAGTTAACTAAGGACATAGATCTTCCTGTGCCAGACCCCTATACTTTCTTGGCCTCAGTACCTGAAACAAATGTTTATTTTACAGTGTTAGACTTGAAAGATGCTTTCTTTTGTATTCCAATGGATGAGCAAAGTCAAACAATGTTTGAGTGGGAAAGCCCGACAACTGGAAGAAAAGAGCAGCTATGCTGGACCATCCTTCCACAAGGATTTAAAAAACAGCCTTACTCTGTTTTGGGAGGTTTTGGCTAAGTAAATAGAACAATGGCAAAACGACAACAACAGTGTCACTCTTTTACAGTATGTGGATGACATTGTGATCAGGGCTGATATGGAACAGACCTACATGGGAGCAACAATAAGCCTGTTGAATTTCCTGGATATCAAGTCTCGAAGAAAGCAACTCAGATTACAAAAAAGAGGTAGCAATAATTCACTGTAGAGCCCATCAAAAAGGACAAAAAGAAATAATTCAGGGAAACAGAAGGGCTGACTCAGCCATTAAAAGGCCTGCCTTATGTGGACAGGTGATTGGAGCTCTGATACCTAGCAGAAAGATTGATATGGAGCCCCCCTCAGTATTCGGAAAAAGGAGATCAACTGGCAGAGAAATTGAAGTGTATGAAGAATACAGAAGGATGGTGGATCACTCCGAACCAACAAGTTCTCACTACGGCCAGAATTATGGAAGTCCTTCTTAAAAAGCCACACAAAGAAACTCACATGGGAGCAGAAGCTATGATAAGCGGTGTCAAGAGATACGCTATAGGGCCAAAAATGCAGTCAAGCGTGGACCTAATAACAAGATGATGTCAGACCTGTTGTGCAAACAGCCCAAAGATCCAAAAAAAGCCCCCAAAAGGGGAAGCAAAAAAAAAAAAAGGAAAAGCCCCTGGGGAATACTGGCAAATAGATTTCTCTGAGTTATCAAAGTGTATACAATATAAATACCTACTTGTTTTGGTAGATAGATTCTCTGGGTGGCCTGAAGCTTTCCCTTATAGCAACAATCGGGCTAGGGAGGTTGTTAAAATTTTATTGAAAGAAATAATTCTTAGATTCAGGATTCCTGAAGGTTTATCCTCTGACAATGGACCTCACTTTATTTCAGAATTAGTGCAGGGAATCTCAAGACTTCTCCAATTTAAACGGGATGTACATACCCCCTGGAGACCACAGTCTAGTGGGAAAGTGGAGAGAATGAATCAAACCCTAAGATCTCAATTGTGTCAAGAAACTCAAATGGGTAAATATCTTGCCAATCGCTTTGATGAGGATTCAAATTACTCCGAGTAAGAGAAGGAGTAAGTCCTTTTGAGATACTATATGGGAAACCGTACCCAGTTAACATTATGGGAAATAGGAGCGACCAGCTGCACCTTAAGGGAGAAGGGATGCTGGAAGACTATTTGTTATCTCTTTCTCAGGCATTGTCTTCTTTACACAGATACCTTAACCAATGAGCTCCACTTCCTTTAGATCCCTGGTACATGACTTCAAGCCCAGAGATTTGGTTTACATCCGGACCTGGAAGGACAAACCATTGCAAGAACAGCGGAAAGGACCACACTTGGTCCTCCTGACTACGTATACCCCAGTGAAAGTAAGAGGAATTAATCCCTGGATTCACTACACCTGAGTGAAGAAAGCCCCCTCTGATGAGTCATGGACCTCAACTTCTACCAGACCATTAAAGCTAAGACTAGTTAAAGACCCTTGTTAAACAGACTATATGAATTAATGAATTGCACCTGGAACCTCAGACCTCCCTATACCGAACTAGAGCATCCCCAAGCATTATTGTAATCTTTTGTATCCTTGGGTGTGCGAAGAATTTGATAATTAGATCCTTAACACCACAGGCAAAGCAAATAATGTTAGCTACAGGGGAGAACAACATTAGAGAAATATTTCTGGAAACCATACAATTAAAAGAGAAAACAATGGAGCTGTTAAAAAGGAAAAGGATAAGACTAATGGGAAATATCAACAGGTATCTCTGTAAGTCTTAAAGGGGGGAATCGATGACAGATGCTTAAAGGATGAACGCAAAAGAATGCTAAGAACTGATAAGAAACAAGTGAAAGCTAACACAATGACCCTGAAGAAATAACATTGTAAGACCAAGACAAGGGAAGCATCTCCTGACCCACCAGCTGCTGAAACTAGCTGCCCGAAAGCAACCTATGTTCATTTTAATACAATTATGTTAAAAACATACCCCTAAGAAAAAGTGACTAAAAGTAACTGCCCCCTCCCTTGCTTGCAAGCATGCGTGGTTAAATAAAAAGGTAATATGCCTTTAAATAAGTGTGGGACCCAAAGAGTTAATGCCTCAAACATTGTTGTAAAGTGGAATGTAGCAAACTGCAGGCAGGAAATTGATAGACACAGGGCATGGGGGGCAGGTTAGAGGATGCACGGTCCCAGGTTCTGCTGTGCCTCACATAGCAAATAAATTTTGTATGACCTTTGCAAGTTGAGGAAGGGCCTTATGACTGTCCAAAAGACTCCTCGCGACCACCCCTCACAATGGGCCTGCGCAGAAGACGATGAAACTTCTGGAACAAGAACCATATAAGCTCACAGGAGGAATAACTGAAGGCGGGGCTTAAACTATAAAAGACACTACACCAAGGCGACTGTTGCACACACCCATCACCTGAGGATCATCATGTCTGTCATCATCAGCACTGGATCCAAGGGTGGTGATATCTCCCTACCTTTCCCTCTCTCTCTCTCTCTTCCTGCCCCCCCTTTTCTTTTCCTCCTCCTCTTTTACAAATATTCTTAATAAGAACCCCTACCGTCAACGTTTTTCCATATTTTCAAGTTCGAGTTGCCTTTCCGAGTTCAAGTTACTTCTGCATTGAAATAAACTGTTTAATTGATCATTTGGTGTTGTTTCACCTTAATTTAGTCCGAGAGGATCATTAGAACCTTGGTCGCCCTCCTCTCAGGTTGGGATGCGACAGTAACACAACGAACCAATCAGAATGTAACATATAACATTTTTGTCTTTATGAATGTATTTAAACTCCATAATCTTTCAAGGAGGTGTGCTAGCTTTGTGGAATTATTACCTAGCACCCATCTCTGCACAGACACGCAATAAACAAGTATCTCGACTCTGTGTGTGAATCGGCTCATTGCACACCGGGTAAATGAACTCTGACTTTGGGACAACAAAGGCACATTTAAAACAAAAGATGCATGGTTCAAGTTCATCAGATTTTACCTAACAGGTCTCAAGTATTACTGAACTGTCCTCAAGTATTACTGAACTGTCTGAAAGAACTACAGTTGATTCAAAGCAGCAAACAATGACTGCACATGTCTTTGTTTTGTTCCAGAAGATATATTTCATTAGCATCTCAGACGAAAGTTTCGGAGTCCACACTGTATGTTTATTCTGGTATACCCATATGCTGAATATTACTGAAATTCCCTTTTAAAAACATAACTAGAACATTTGTTCTTAATGCAACAGAGGAGTTGCACTAAGAATTGGCATTCACACTCTCATCAGAAAGGGAGCCGAAACAAAAACAATACTCCCACCTCAGACTAACACTGAGCCCAAGCTGTCATTCTGAAGCCTTTGCTTTTGTACATGGCAGAACTCCATTCACATTCAAC
>WAAD01011205.1:74080-169788 GCA_013389945.1 Fregata magnificens | reverse complement strand
CAGTGATTGCTTGTAGGCAAAAAAAACCCCCAAAACTTTGCCCTATATCAAGCTGCCATTTTCTTTGAAATAGTTACATCTTTACTCAGTGTAAAACAAAATAAAATTCAAAATTATATGGTCCTATTTAATTTATTACACAAAGAATTATCCAAGTTAAGTTTAGGTTATTCAAAGAATGTGAGGAGGAGACTGCTACAGGCACAAACAGGGAAGTGAGGATACCTAAGGACAATACTGAATAACCTCTAAGATGCCCTTGCTTCAGCATTGCTAAAGGGACAGAGTGGATGGATCTCCCACAGTTTGCTCGCTCCAAGTGTAGATATTACAAAGTATATGAGGACTTTGAAATTCAGTCATTGATAACACGGATTTGTTGATCAACATCAACAAGCATCAAGAACAGGCTTCCTAACACTGGATTTTCAAATTCAGAAGTTTGATACACTGAATTTATCAAAATTCCTTTTCAAGAGAAAAGTGAATTTTCCATGACATTTTGATCATAATCACTATATTTAACTCAACTATTTTTGTCCTCTTAGTTGTTTAGTGGTTTTATGCTAACCTTTGTAGGCAAACTATCAACCTCATTATCCAAACAGCTTGAGCAGCAACAGCTTAATATCTGTCATAAAAAGGAACATGGTCCTCTGATGACTACAGGTGTGAGGCCACCAAGTTATTTTTCTACTCTTTCAGCAAGGCACACTATTTTTGTACAGTCCCTCAAAACCCTCTTATCTCTGAAGGCTCAACACTCCATTTCAATCAATACTTTAATTGTACCATGAGTTTTCAATAAAGTTTTTCAAACTAATCCAGAAAACACATCAGCACTTTAAAATTCAGTAGGGAACTGAGTGATCCCAGGTACGAATCCCAAGAATATTAAAAAAAAAAAAAAGATGTTTTCATTTAAGTACATTCTATCCTTGCTTGCTAAATTACAGCCCTATACAACTAGTATGTAAAGAGATTAAACTCAAGTTACACAACATTCTTTCTCAATATTTCAGGTAAAGCATTAAGTAGCATAGCCATACTTAATGTAGTATATCTTTCAGGAAGTTAGTATTTTCCAAATGAGTCTAATAAAGCTAACTCTTCAATTTCCATGTACTGAGATTAATGTGCTAACAGTATAGTGTGACTACTTAAATATTTTTCTACCACTTTGAGGTTCTTTGTGTCAAGACTGAACAAATGCCATTTCAACACCATGATATTAACTTGAATGCTTAAAAAAATTCTTAAGAACAGCAATTTAAAACGACCACATGTAGGTAGTAAGAATTGCTGTCACGTAAGGCATAATTTCAGAATGCCATGAAGAATATGCTTTTTTCAGTCAGATATCTGACCCTGAAAAATACACTTCAGAACACATTAGAACTGATCCAGTTAAGTTTTTTTTTTTTTAATTAAAAAAACCCCAAAAAACTGCATTGGTACTATGCAGAACGGGTCAAGAGCACTCTTACAGTGAGGTCCCAAAAGTTACTCCATTCTTTTCAGTTGTACACATTCCTTACTGCTTTCATATAAAATTATTTACATCTCACATTGGTAATAAGAACAAACACACTGTAAAAACTCCATTATCTGCATCAGTGTTGTTTTAAAACCATGAAAAGTGATGATTATTATTACCAAGCTAAAAAACTAGTGAGAGTTAGACTTCGGGGAGAATGAAAAATCTCTACAGGAATTCTTTCTCTACACCCTTAGGAAGTGCTGAGTAGCACTGGCTCTACACTAATTAACTACTATGCTCATTGTAACATCTATCCATAAGCTACAAATTCAAGAGTAGACTGTAGCTCCAGGTATGACAGAGCAAATGTGAGCTGAACACCACCAGTTACTGTAGAGAAGAGCTGTAAGTTCTTGGGGTTTGTGGTAGAACAGTTACTGGCTAAGAACACAGGAAAAAAAAAAAGAAACATGAGAAGTTTTATGAGAGTTTGAGACCAGTTGTTTTCAACCAATGTCTCAAGTGTGTGGATCATGAATTACCTTTAAGGGACCTGCAAAAGATAGCTGGTAAAAAGAAACCTAAATCTGCTAATATTGCAAGTGCTATATGTGTATGTTCTTATCCGTCACAAGTTTTCCAGGAGTTCCATTCAGGAAGAGGCTTGAAACAGATTTAGACACAGACTACAAACACTACAAAGTTTACTGTGTTAAAAAAGTTCTGAAAAAGGTTTCCCTCATTTACAAGCACTTGTATAGAAGTATAAAATTTAAATCACTCCAATAGCTATGGAGCAAATCCATGATTTGTAATCAAAAGGCCTTTTCTCTAAGTAATTGCTTATCTTCTCATGTGTGTATTTTGCAAAGGGAATAAAAAACCCCATTACTCACATTGAGATTACTTCAATACCAAGAGAGGAAGCGTTTCCTGGACTGGATCTGACAAAAAGAGACTAAAATTCTAAGACAAACCTATAGGAGATACCATTCTAATGGCACAGATCACCGCAGAAAAACACCTGGGTCACTTGTTTTCAGGAAGTTAAGTTTTACCATCTGTTTCACTTACTGCTTTTGTAGCAGGCCTAGAGTTTGACTATAAGGCTGTAATGCAACATTTGGGGAGTGGGGGAGCATGAACTGGAGAACAGACCACTTGCCACTCAATAGTTATATAAAAAATAATCCTTCCGACCTCAGCCTAACTCCAGATATTCATTCATAATCAAGACAAGCAACCCATCAGAATTATTGCTTGTAATCACAAGACAAACACTCAGAACCATGATGTGGCATTAATTATATTCAATTCCTCTTCCCTAAGATTAAGGATGCTCTAACTTCCAAAACAAAAAATACCTTGAAGGCGTTGTGAAGGAAGAGTCAGAGTACTGACATCCTGTGAAGGTAAGGATAATCTACTGGTAACTGACCACAATTCATTTAATGTATCATCTTCAAGAGCCATAATAACAGCCTATTGTATTTGGAGAAGACGACAGCTAGAGGGATATCAAATACTTCCCCATTCTTCTATTAATTACTAAAAGTATCATAGTTTCAATAACATTAAAAGCACACTGAAATCTGGCTTCTTCAGATAATCATTAGAAGACTTGGGGAGTGTTTGTACGTTTTGCTAGAAAAGTAAATGCACACAGTTTATGAAAATTTATACATGTTGGGGCACTATCGCTATGTTTTCTGCTGTTAAAAAAAGAAGCAGTTTTCTCAGTAACTAATTAGGTCACAGTCAAAAAAAAATCAACTTACATACTGGGAAGCCATTAGCCATTGCATTGCCAGCAGAAAACTTTTTATTGCTAACAGAACAGATGTACTACAGGGATTGTTAACAGCATAAAAACCATCACAGCAAATACCCATGGCAAAGGAGCCTTGCTGGCTCCATCATCTCGATTATTGTAGCTGCCTAGATAGATATGTCATATTGATACTATTTATATACACCCACACATATTCATTTATGGGAAGAGGAAAGGCATTAAATATTCCACCTGAAATAACTCAGAGTAACCAGGCATAAGTAAGGAATTCTAAAGAGTAGTAATATAAACCACTGCTAGATATTCTTATTTATTTAAACCAAAATATGTCTTAGAAGTCCATACAGCTGGCAATTACAGGTGGACACCAGGATACTTCTCAGTGTCAGACGTACATAAGCTGGACATAATCACACAATTTTAAACTACCTAAAGTTTTTTGTTTTAGCATCACTTAGTAGCTAAGGTTATTCACTGTCTCAGAGCTGTCAATGCCTCATTTGCTTCTGTTTAAAATCAATAACTTCCTTCCAAAGGTTTTCTTCCCCCCTGAAAATTCAAGGGAAATATTTCAGTAGATCTTAAAGCCCAACATTGACAGAAGAGGAGGGGAAACTAGGATTTTGTAAGTAACACTAAACTCCTCAAAACAATCATCAAATGCTTCCTTCATCATGAAGTAAAACCTATTTACATGAAAACAGAGAAGATCTATGGAGATAACACAGGACAAGCGAATTACTGACACATCCTAACACCTTATTAGTTAAACTGCTTTTGAATTTAGTTATCTCAAGCAGGAAATACATCCTGTGTAAAGTAGGCATCATTAGCAAGTTTCTAGTATCCTTCACTTAGTAACTGAAAGGCAACAAAAATATGTCATCCCATGAAGCACTGTGTTGCTCATGAACATAAATAAGTTTTAAAGCAAACAAACATGACATAGTGATAAATTACACATGCTTATACACGAAACATGGATTTAGGTTCCCGGAATTATAAACCTGGGTCTCATTTATTAAAAACATGCACTAAAGTGATGTTGAAAGATGCCAGAGGCACTGCAAAGTGAAATTTTTCATTCCAATTTAGATAAATTAATTTTGTTTTGCAATTTACTTAAAGAAAAGATCACATTGATTAAGGAGGACTTCATCACATCTTGAATATAAAAACCCTAGACCTGAAAAGTGCATATGGCAAACAAGAGAGGAGGGAACTGGAAATAGTACACAGAAGAGCATGTTGGTCAGCCTCAGTAATGGTTGCCATGTTGTTGCATCCTTAGATCACCAAGGCTGCAAGTCAGGCAATGTTTCTATGAAGAGGTAATACCTTTTATTAGAATAACTAATATAGCTGGAAAAAAAAGACCTGATGTGCATCTTGGCACATAAGCCCTTTGAGGTCACCGTGTGACCAAAAGCTTGCCTGGCACCCTGTCCCATTTTAAGCCAGTCTAATAAAAGATAATTACCTCCCTCCACAAGCCTCATCTGATATATATTATTATACCACATGCAGTCTCTGCAAAGAGATGATAGTGAAAAAACAGGATACAGATTTAAAAAGATTAATCTACCATCATAATACATAATCTCTCAAGGCTATTACAGCACCTCAAAATGTCATGAGCAGCAAAAAACCCTATGCCAAAAAAGCAAAAAGCCCTCATATACAGGAAGATAGTACATTCAAGGAACTCCCTGTATTGAGGGAGCAGCACCCTACTTGCTTATTTTAAGTCTGTAATGCAGCGCTATGGAAAAAGGCAGCAGAAGGAAATTCAATCCCTGGGAACAGGGAAGAACTTAATTATCACGGTGGTATTTATTAAAAGGACTTCCTGTATTACAGGAGCTGTTTCGCTTAGAAAGAAGCAGCAACATGGGAAAGAAAGTTAGCCAACAATCCATCCTGAACAGATGAAAAGAGATGGTACTTCAGCTGGAGAAGCAAGTCCAAGCCAGTCACCTTGACAACCTCCTGAATTAGCTTTAAAGGTCTCGACTCTTCAAGAAAGCACTCAAAAGCCCTGAAAAAGGTCTCAGTGAGGTACCAGTCTTCAGCTGGCTCCTTGGCTTTCACCGCCAAGAGTTCTCTCAGAAAAGCCTCAAGTGGCACAAGAACATGTTAGGCAATTTAAGTTTCCCAACTTTCTTTTACAATACAGGATTTAAACTTTGCTTAAGAAATGCGTTCTCATAATACGGTTGCACATCAGACATAACTGAGTAACTCTCCAACAAGCATAAGGCACTCCAGGCATACCACATTTCAGCCACCTTCAGGCACCTAAGAGATGATGTCTAAGCTAATAACTCCAGACTCAGGAAGCCACGCACATCCAAAAGGAAATTAATCCCATACCAGAATAAGGTGACTTAAGAGATGTAATTTTCAACCTAGAGTTCCTCAGTTTAGCAGATAGCTTATTTCTTCAGTTGTCTAGCCTCCTAGATAGTTGCCTAGGTGCTCTTTACAGGAAATAATCTGTGGAACTCTTCCAGCTAGACACTAACATACTAGATACGTGAACACAAAGAAAATTATTATTAATTTGGCGAGTACTGGGATCCTAAAGACATTATTTGTGAATGTGGTTCAACATCGTTAAAAAACGACAATGCTTTACATAACAGAGATGCAGCAGCCCAGCCTATGAAATGCAGTACATAGCAGGCTGTTAGCTACCACATTTCATTATCAGATCAGTCCAATCCCATCAAGCAGGCCCCTGTAGCAACTGACAGATGTACAATTTCATAATGGAATAGTTTTCCACAATCAAGAGTAGAACTGGGATGACTGTTTCCCAACACTACCCAAACAAAGAAGGATTTTGACTGTTGAGGATGGTGGTACAGAAAAGAAAACAGAAAACCTCCCATCCATAAACCAAGAAAGAACCCACATGCTCAGAGTCTTGATACATACCAGATTTAGAAGGATTCAACATACTGTTTTAATGATTGCAGTGTGGAATGCATTACATCATGTTTTCCTTGAATCTGATGAACAACTGCTAACACCTTGCTGACCTCCTCTGGATCATGCTTAGTAATTTCTATACAAGGTAAAGGTCCCAAAAACAACCAAAATAGAACACTGAGTAAAAGCAGTGAGAAAGAGACAAAACAACTGCTTAAGAACTTCTTTTATTTAGCATTCCCCTCACATTCTCAAAAGGTTTATGAAAAGGAAAGAAGCATGTATATGTGACCGGTACCCCGTGCTCCTGACCCCTGGAAATGTGGTTAGCATAACTAACACCATTTTATAAGACAAGCAGCCATTCTCTGTGACTGAGCAGGTCACCTATTCGTTCCCTTTCCCTCATTATCAGGCCCTGAAGGTCCTGTGAACCAAGTAGGCAAACCAAACAGATTTCTTCTGCACCTCCCTACCAGGCTCAAGGTTCCTGGGCAGGAGGCTGATTACTCCCTTCCTTGCTGGCCTTGAAGGTCCCAGGCACCCAGCCAGCCAGGTGCTGTTGATGACCCCATCACAGAACAGGGAAGCATAACAGCACACAGAGCACTGTCTGTAAAGTCAAGCAGTTACAAGTCCTAAGTGGGGAACTTGGACCAGGGCTGCTGCTGGACAGTGAGACCCATGACCCTCGGTGACCAGGGACGCCTCCACTGTCGTCTGCTTCCTCTGAGGCTTGAGGGAGTGACTCGTATTCTTTTCTATGATTTTTGAGTCTAGATTATGATTGTTATCTTGACACAGCAAGCCACGTATTAAAATTTGACTCGACCTGCAGAGGGTCCAGGTGATTAGAAATTATAAGTTAAGTTGTATTACAAATGCTGTATTACACTACTTATAAATTGTACTACATTGATTCTGCTTGTAGAAATCCTGTGCCATTCTAATCATAAATTCTGTGCTATACTAATCATAATATCCTGTTAAGAAAATAAAGCTTTAATTGTAACTACAGTTTAGTGCCACCATCATTCTGCCAAGGATCCCTAAAAGAACCTGTCTGCCCCCTTAGTGTTGGGTGACAGAGGAGAAGGAAAATGAGGTTGAAGAACCAGAACAAGCAAGCTCGCGCACTTCTAACATTCACATTAACCAAAACAGGAGATTAAAAATCCAAAATGAGTGCTGTTTATACAGCTCTTTAGGCACAGATGTTAGATTTGCAAGAATTGCCAGCATTTCAGGATCATATGCAATCGTGCCTTCTGAGACAGTACAGTTTGCGCCTTTGGGTCTTTTGACATTTTAAACTGAAGATAATATATTAGGTTGCTCACCATGAGAAGTTTTCTTCTACCACAGCACAAATACTGAGGACTACAGAAGCTGTAGTCATACTGTCTGCAACCAGAATAACTTAATAGTAGCAATGCTAACTGATGCTCTCCAGCAATGTTTGATAAAGGCCTCTCATACCTTACAAGGTGAGTATGACTAAACCAAGAGTCCAAGACTAGAATGCATCCATATCTGTGATTTGTGAGATATCCTAAGACTAAGTATAATATTTAAAACTTATGAACAAACTCAGGATATTATTACCTGGAAACGTAAATTGAAGTTACTTACTTTCCTTTTTACTTTTGACAGCAACTTTTCCTATCCTTTTTTGAAAAGGGGTTGTTGGTGCTTGCCAGAACCATATTGTTCTTGTTTAGCAAAGCCCAACTGTCCTGATTTTGGCTGGGATAGAGTTAATTTTCTTCCTAGTAGCTGGTATCGTGCTGTGTTTTGGATTTAGGATGAGAATAATGTTGATAACACACTGATGTTTTAGTTGTTGCCAAGCAGTGCTTACACTAAATCAAGGACTTTTCAGCTTCTCACGCTCTACCGACTGAGAAGGCTGGAGGTACACAAGAAGCTGAGAGGGGGCACAGCCAGGACGGCTGACCCAAACTGGCCAAAGGGATATTCCATACCATATGACATTATGCTCAGTATATAAACTAGAGGAAAGCTGGCCGGGGGGCCGCTGCTCAGGGACTGGCTGGGCATTGGTTGGCAGGTGGTGAGCAACTGCATCATGTACCACTTGCTTTCTATATTCTTTTATCATTATTATTATTACTATTTTATTTTATTTCAATTATTAAAATGTTCTTATCTCAACCCACGCATTTTCTCACTTCTACTCTTCTGATTCTCTCCCCCATCCCACGGGGGGGAGTGAGCAAGCGGCTGGGTAGTGCTCAGTCACCAGCAGGGTTTAAACCACACCACCAACTCATATTGCCTAACTTTATGAAAGCCATTTAAAAATGAAAAACAAACACAAAGTTTAAGTGGCATCTCTGTGTCCAAACAAAAAGGCAAAACAAAACAGTTAAGACTTGCATTAGCAAGGACAACAGTATGTTCAGCTGCCAAAACCAGACATGGATGTGGCCAAAGTTCTTATGACCTTCTGAGAAAAAAAACAGACTGAAGTTTTTCCCCAAAATGGGACTGGGAGGTGGGGAGAGAAGGGTTTAGGAGATATTCAGAATTTGAAGGCCCTTTACAAATAGTCTAAAGTTGAAATAATAATTGAGGTTTCCAAGTTTGGACAAAACCCCAGAGTGAAAAAAGCCAAACACCTCTCCCCACCCCCACCCCCCCAAAAAAAAAAACCCACAAAAGCATGCCCCCATAAAACCTTTGGGCTCTGTTCTCAGCTTCCGTAAGTAGATACTGCCCAGATGGTCAGTTCAAGTAAACTGCGCTACACATCTTGATACCCATTGAGAAACTACTATAAACGCAAAGCCTCTAATACATAGAAGTTCCTCAGCATAAGACTAAATTCAATCCTTAGAAGAGAACAAGTCCCCTACGCACCCTTCCCCCAGCCAAAAAACCCAAACTTACAGCTGAGGAACTGAAAAGGACACCAGTTCACAGCAGAGAAAGCTTTCAGAATATTATTTGGTGGCAGAAAACAGTAAAAGGAGAAAGTTAACAAAGGAATTGAAAGAGGAATATAGGAATTGAAAGAGGAATATATGACAACTGTACTCTGCCAAAATCTGAACAGTTTATATTAGGTGATGTAAACATACACATACATTCTTTTTCCTCCCCCAAAATCTTATTTTTCAGTAAGTACGAAATTTTTTTCAGTTTATCTTAAACTTTTTATAGCTGTTTCGGATGGCTGCCACTGAATTACCAAGCATAAGAGATAAAATAATTTTTCCTGTTCAGCTAAGATGAATGTAAGAATTAAGGGCAGAAGTAGTAGAGTGCAAAAAACACACCCAAAGACAAAAAAATTGTTGCTGTCTTACAACAACTAAAAATATTTATGCAACTTGTCACAATATTTGGAACAGGTTTTTTTTTTTCCCCCACTAGGATGTGACAGACTGATCACTCAGACAATTTGTGCAAAAAGAAAATAGAAGGAATAACACCAGGTTCTTGGAATACATCTATAAAAGAGTTAGTAAAACAGTTTTGCTGGGTTGACTTGCTGCTTACATATTTATGAGATGCTTCTAAATTTCACTCTAACCAAGAAGGAGAAACTAGCTAGGAAAACTAGAGTGGAAGGAAACTCTGGTGCATGATCATAAAATGATCAAGCTACTATCTTTTGAAAGGGGAACACCAGGATAAAAACCAAGATAAAAATAAATTCAGAGAATTGATAAGACAGATCTCATCAGATGCAAAGTGACCTGTAATATATTAATAAATTAGACAGTAGATATGGTGTACCATAAGTTAGGAAACACTACATTTTTCTGCAGAAGAATAAGAGGAACAATCATCTGATTGACAGGTTCAGAACTCAAGCCTTAAGACCAAAGCAAGTACTGTTCAAACCAAGGGTATGTATGCTTTAAGTACTGGACTTTGAAGCTAAAAGGATTAATCCTGCCTTTGCTTCTAATCAACCCCTGCTGCTGTGCTCTGAGATACTACATTGGACAAGACAATCAAGCAGATATAATACAACTACAGCAAATCTGATAGGAATGCAACTAAGATGACCCAATGTATTTTTAGGGCTACGAGGACAGACTTTTACAAATTCCAAAATCCCAAATTTCAGCATGCATGAGCTTAATCTTTACACGGGGGGGGAGGGGGAGGACCAAACCAAAAAAACAACAACTCAGAGGAACAGAGAAAAGTGGAGGAATTAGCTAGGTGAAGGCTAACATATATGGAATACAGGGTAGAGAGGAGAGAGTTTTAGTAACTCTTCATTAACAGAAATTATTTGAAATACCAAAGTAATATAAAATTTTAAATGATGCTAAGCAATTTACAAAATTAAGCTAATCATGTATTTTCATTCTTGCTCTGCACAGCTTTCCAGACAACATGTTGCTCTTCCTGCCGGTGGAATTGCTGATCTAGTGCTACAAATGCCCAGAATGGCATACCACTAATCCAACAACTTGGGCCTTTATTTGAGATCTGTTTTAATAAACATACTCCGTTTTCAGTCGTTTGAGTCACAAGAACAGGTTTAGGCTTGTACATTTTAGTTTCTTTATAAAGAAATTATCAATCACCATTCAATCCAATAGTCTTTCCATGCAATTGCAGTCAATTTTTCATTCCTACCCCTTGCCTTACAGTTACATAGATATCACAGACATCTCTTTCTCATGAAAAATTTCTCTTGGGGCAGGTCATTATTTCTTAAAAGACAAAAGCAAACTAATTCTTGCCTTTTCAATGTGGAAGTTAAATTACAAGGCTGTGCTTTCAGTCTTCTTGACATTATACTCCAATTCTAGATGATTACCTCCACTTTGATTTAGCACTCCAATTGAGAATGATGGTGTAGAAGCACTGAGTGTTTTGGCTACGTTCCTTCCCATGCAAGGGAGTCAGACAATAAATGCTAGGGCATCCTGTTAATCTTAGACTGTTTTAGGAATTGTTATGTACAGAAAGTGGAGGGAGTGCATAAAATTGAAGATATGGGTTTTTTTAAGCTTAATCAGTAATGCAACCAAGAGTCACAATGAATGTACTTCAAGAACAAATCAAGTCAGTAAGCATATTGGTTAAGGCTTTTGTAGGAACTTCAGATTTTGTAATTCCGTTCGATCATTTTAAACTTTCACAGACATGCTTACTACCATCACTAGCCTTTTTATTGTTTTGCCTTTTTAGGCATATTCTCACAGCAGAATATTTAACTCAAAAAAGACAGCCCAGGCAAAGAGTGATAATTAACCCGGATGAGCTCCCTGACCCACTTCCCTGCTGGTGGACCCTGGGAGGCAGTGCAGGGTCAAGAAAATGTACATGAAGTCACTTCACTTGCGACTCATCTGCCTGCTTCTCAGCTGATTAACAGCAACTGGCTGCAGATCAGAGTGCTCTCAGGGGCTGGTTCTGTCACTAAGAGGAGCCAAGCATGTTCTTGAGAAGTTAACAGATGAAGCTGTAACTGATCCTGACACCACAAATAGGGAAATAATAGGAAAGTTAACTCCAATCCCTGAAGCTCATTTGGGAGACACTGTTCTAAAAAACCAAAAAAATTCCCCCAAACCAAAACAAACAAAACACCACATAGCCCACAACCCCAAAACTACAAATAAAGAAAAAATACACCCATGAAGGAGAAAGGATTGACGGAATAAAGATTCAGAGAGATGTCAATACAAAAAGGATATTCTAGGCAACTTCATCTCTCTTTAAAGAGAGGATTCACATTTATCCAGTGAATCTGTTACGGATTACAGTGTTCTATACTTGACATATTAGCTCTATATTACATGCTGCACTGAAACTACCACACCACCACATAAGAGAAGAGCTTGTCTGTTACAAGTTAGTGGTGTTTACATCTTATTTAAAAGATGCACTGAGAGGCCCAAATACATTTCATTTACAGAATAAGCCACAAAATTAACATTTTAAAAGCTGAAAAGCTTTCACTGACTCAGGATTTCACAACTCTAGCATTTTAGTAATGAATGACAAATTTTTCACAACTCTTTCAGAATCGAAATTCCTGATTTCACTTATTTTAATGGAAAATTGTTAATATCATTCAAACCTACACAATACTTCTGCCATCACGTGTGGTTTCTGGAATCAGAGTAACTCCATGGCAGCATTCCATGAAAAACCTGTTGGTCAAAGAAGCCTTCGTCAGCAGTTCACAACTAAACAGCCTCTTAAAAATAATAAAAAAAAGTCTAAATACTTTTGACTCTTCCTCTCCAGCACACAAAAGTCTATAAAGACAAAGAAGATTGGCCCTTGTTTTTTTAACTATCATCCTAACAGAAACAGTTAGCCAGCCTGACTTTTGAGTTCAAAGTGGCAATTTTGAAAGTTACAGAATCAAATAAACCCCACACAATCTAGCCATATATACAGAGGTACACTCCTCACTTATTCTATCTCAAAGACATCCAAATAGGAAAGTCTCATACTTGACAGGTATTATTTTTTTTAAATATACAGAGAAGAATCAAAAGTCTCAAACCTTGACATCTAAAGCACCATAAAAAGCTCTCACGAGCAGTTATCAAGTTTCTTGGAGCTTGAGCAGCAAGTCCTCTGTGGGAAGTCTTGCTCAGTGAGCCATAAATTCAATACTATCCTAAAATAATAAATGTACAAACCCCATGTAATGTACTTAATTAACAAAACAGTGATAAACCACAGTGAGATTATTTACTGATACAGTTGTCACATTCCTGTCAGGCATGGATTAAAAAGTTGTTTTCAGCCAGGACTATCAGTTCATCACTCAACAACCTAAACATAATGCAAACCTGGCTTCATGTAAATAAAACTCCCACATCCTCTTATGAATGCTACAGTCCTTCCCAAGAGGACCCTCAGCTGAGGCTGTCCATTCTGTTGCACTGTTCAAGTCAAGAACTGTGCCTCACGAGCATACGAAGCCTCTTCATCGTATCTCAAATGATCCAACCCACACATTTATTTAACAGGTCAAAGAGAACCCATACTTTTCTCGATGAGGCTTCTTATAAGGAGCTCCTCTGAAGCTTCCTACTCTTCTTCTGTCCCTTTCACTTTGCCAAAATTCTCCTCCCAGCCCCTGCTTTCCCTTATCTAGCCACCTGGGTTACAGGCAAGATGTGCTGCACCTGACTTGAAGGCACTGAGACACTGGAAGTCTGACCAGCAAGCTCTGGAAGACCACCCAACTGACTACTGCCTCTTGCAACAGTTACACTGCTGAATTCCTTCATCATGTGGTACAAGTGATCTGTGACTTTCTCTTCCATGAGGGCACTAAATTTTTCTAAGATTTGGCAGACTCTACCCCTTTTCAGGTGTCACAGGAGTGAAGACACAACACACATTGTATACTTCATAAAGGCATAGGACCTTTACAGATCAGCTGTTATCTATGCCAGCCAGCAGAACTGATCAGCCACAGAAGCCTTTAATACTGTTGACCCTAAGGAAGTTGTGAAAAAAGAATACCAGATTGAGAACAACACAAAGCTCTATGTTAAAAAGAGTACCAACTGCTGCATCTCATCCCTAGTACTTGAACCCAGATGTCTGTATTATAGTTGATTTGTCAAGACGCAGCTGAAACCAACCAACTCCCCACCACCACCCACCAAATTGCCTCACTTCTATCTTTTCACCTAAAGAAATCATGCAAGAACACACAGAGCCCTTTGCCATTTAAGGCATTAGAAAAAAAGTATATTATTTTTTTAAAAAGAATCATCAATGTGGCCTTATTAAACTGACATTTCACCTAAAGGTAAGCAGCAGCCTCAAAAGACTGTCTTGTTTCTGTATTAATTAATAATTAATTTCTTTTAATGCTCTTTCAACAACAGAATAAAATCAACAAGAAAAAGATACCACACATCTTTCCCAAGCTGTTTCTGTCAGCCTCAGCGAGAATCACTAGGTCATTGCCAGGGACACTTTAACTACTCTCTGGCATGCCATAAAGCATTCATTTATCCTGAGACACAGGAACATACAGAATCCATAGCATTACCTGAAGACAGGCGTTATTAAATACTATAGTATTCTTGCACAGCCTTCCTTTCAAAAGTGGCTCCTTCTTGATTTGGGAAGACACGTCCTGGTTTTAAACTACAGCCAATCCTCACAGCAGGCCGGTAAGGATTAATGCCAGGCCCTCCTACGCACACACCCAAACCACTGCGAAACTCCACCAATTGTACCAACTTAGCCACCTGGGACCCCTCTCATGTGAGCCATAAGCAGCCTAGACCCAAAGCAGAGGAAGACTCCGTTACCAACGCCGAGGCACCAGATTCAAGGCCCCAGCACGCTGCCCCACAGCCAAGCCGAACGCAGCCGCTACGTGACGGCACGTCAAGCTCTCACCTGGCCGGGAGCTCCCCGCATCACTAAGCGTTACTAAAACCCCACAGGCGGGCAGAAATAGCAGTTTAACTCGGGGCAGGGCAGAGAGGCCGAAGCCCCAGCTCTCCCCTCACCGAGCGGTGCCACCCGGCAGGCAGCGGGGAAGGCGCAGCGGNGGGAGCCCCCAGCAGCGGCCACAGCCCGCTGAGGAGCGCTGCTGCCACCGCCCCCCACCTCCATGCCGCGTCCGCTCCGCCTGACCGCGCCCCGGCGGCCTCCCGCACCATCGACGCCAGGCCGAGCAGCAGGGTAGAGTGCCGACAGCTCGACGACGCTCCTTCCCACCCCACGCAAAGGAGGGAAGCGGAAGGGAGCGGCAGACATATTAGGCCGGGGCGGACGTGCCGTGACCTCGACCTCCTCGCTCATTCCCGAGGGAAGGAGGGTACTGCCCTTAACCAAGGTGGCGGAGGAGCACCCGTGGGCGGTGGGAAGACCTCCCTTGTTTCCTCATCGCCGCCTGCTCGCAGGTGCATGCAATTGCTGCGGTTTCCTTAGTTTCCCATTTAAAGAAGCCCTTACTGTTACCCCTCCTAGCTGGCCGTTTAATTGTTACTGTGGTCTTCCTACGTGCCCTCTGTGCCAGGTGGCTTCCAGCATGGCTGTCGGTTTACTCTTGCCTGCGTGGCTTGGGTGGCTCGTACCACCTCAGCATCTGGCCGTAAGCAATCACTTGGTGGTAAAAAAATAGTGCAGGAAGATCCCGGAGGATGACTGGCACAACGCTTCCCTCATCGTTGGCTGCGCAAGGGAGGCTGCCGGCCAAGCCCCCCCTCTGGTCTTGGTCGGCATGGGGGTCGTGGCCGGAGGCCTGGGGTGGGTGAGAAGGAGCCCTCAGCCAGGCCCACCTGCCAGAAGGCCTCCACCCTTCACCCCTGAGGCTAAGCCCTCGCAGAGGGCCAGCAAGCCGCTCTGGTGTAGGAGAGTTTGGGAGCTGGGGGAAGCACCTGGTCGTCTTCCAGCTTGTGTTGCACTGAGCAGTGGACGGACAGACAGGCCTGGCGGTGTCACCCGTCAGCGTCCTGCCGTGTAGTGGAGCTACATAATACATACATAATACATAATTTTAGGTACAATACATATTTCCTGGGGCCTGGAAGAAATATTTGACTATCTAACCTGTGTTTTCCTGCTTAAGTCAGTTCAGGAAGATGCTAGCGCACAAAGGCAGAGACAGAGGCTCTTGATGAATACCTGTCTTGTGTGACTGTGTGAAGAATTCAAATATCAAAAAGGGTACATGGTAGACTCAAACTGCTTGCATCTATTACAAAGAGTAAGGTAGCAAGGAGAAAGAAAATTACACTGGTAGCAGTCAGACGATACATGTAATAAAAGAATTTATACGTAATGCAGTGTTGGGATGTTGGATGAGATTAGAAAAAAACCCAAACTGATGTATTTTCCTACTAATGCAAAGGGCTAGAAATAATCGCAGTAAGATATAAACCTTGGATCTCAAAGAAATAAAATGGTGGAATAGCAATAGTAAAATCTTAAATCATGACACAGAGTAACATCATGACACACAAAAATCTTTTGCTGTTCAAGGAAGTCAGGAATAAAGACACTGCATACTGGTGAGATACTACTGTATACTGAAGTGGCAGACTAAAGGAAAAGAACTGACTAGGTTCAAACTCTCCTTTTAGAAAAAAAAAAAGGCTCTGTTGTATCATGTTGGGTATCTGCTAAAAACTTTGACTCTCATTTGGTGAGGGGTGTCTTGAGTACATACTATTATTAGAAAGATAAATTCTATGAAGTGGTTAGCCCTGAAGGCTGGATTTCATTTTCCAGTATAGGCTGGAGAGCAAAATTATATTAATAACAGTGGGACACAGTTGTTCGTAGTGAAAGTTAACAGACTTCTTCATCAAAGAGTCTCTGATCTGAGAAAAATAGTGTATTTTATTAAACAAGCTTTTAAAAAGCAGTTAGGACACTGTAGAAAAGCTGGATATAGTAACTATGAATTTATTCAGCTGAAATAAAATAGCAAGAAACAGACAAGTATTCAAGGCCTTGTCTTCAAAAGGGTACGTTTTGAGAAATGAAGGAGACTATTCAGAGTTGAGAGTAAAAACCTGTAAGTTATCTGCTTTAATGACATTTCTGACAAAAGAGTTTGGAGACTTTTTCGAGAGGAGGAAGAACTGGAATATTGTACTAGAAAATTAGAAAAAAAATTACTAGAAAAATAGGTAGTTTTGAAAAAGAGAGTGATAGGAGGTCTTTGCATAACTGAAAACTACAGTCACATGCTAAAGAGAGCTGAGGGGAACTCTGGGAACATGTGTCTGGGCAAAATGAGAAATTTCTCCAAGAGTCCCCAGATGAGGTGGGTACAGACAAGGCATGCAGGCACACATACGGTCAGCAGCAGTGGCCACTGCTGCAGTAATGTTTGTCCCAGCTCCTCCAACAAGAGATGATTCCTGTCATTTCATGGCACGAGGAAAAAACTGTGATGAAATGCAAAGTCATGTCTTGAGGGATCAGCTGCAAAACTCTCCTATAAGCTTAGAACTCATTCATAGGAAATGAAGGACCTAGATGTACTAGACAAACACATGATGACTGGGAGTCACTGACATGAGATGGGCCAAGAAAAAGACCGTGACAAGCAGACAAAGTGCTTCTGAGCCTTAAGGAGATGCTGAGGGTGGTTATATATGGGAATATTCTCAAGGGAATGAGCTCACTTAAAAGACAGGCCTGATCAGCTGTGTTCAAAATCAGGTGTACTAAGATTGCAGTTTTAGTAGAATTTGTTAGTTTGTTTAAAGACAATAATAGTCTATAGTTTGTGCTTTTTGTGTGTTCTTTCATTGCTAAGGAGATTTTGTCCGTTTTAATTATGTGAAAATAAATCTAAATTAATTTTCTTTTTAGGTTTCTCTCAAGGCGGAAGATAAGGGAAGAAAACATAATTTTTAGCAATTAAAAACCTCACGTTGGAGGAAGGCGTTGGAGTACAATTTTGTGTCAGAAATAGCCCTCAAAACCATAGGCCAAAGGGAACCTTCTTAAACTAAAGAGATATAACATAAAGACATTTTCAATTTAAAATCTTTCTGGGTAAAATATAAGCGTGATTTTCACATGTGCCTCTAGGTGGTGCTAACGCTATTCCAGTGGTCAAAATCGCAGTTTTAAGAAACATTTCAAATACCAGTGAAAACATTTTGCACACAGCTTTTGAGTAGAGGGAGGCACATCTATTCAACAGACCACATATTGATGATTTGCAACTAAGAAGAATTCACACGCTTAATTTCTGATAAATGAATCACCCATAAATCTATGTTCAAATAGCATTTCAAGGTCTTGTTCAAATCCACAGAAGCTAATCGTTTTAAAAATGGAGTTAAAACCCCATCTTTAAGCAAATGTTGAATCAAAGAATTGTGGCATGTTGGATATTAGTTTCCTCACTATTTGGAGCGCCATCTTACACAAGCACTAATCTAATGAGTGAGCTTATGTTTATACCATATTACAGCTTGCAATCTTTATTTTACCTCTATGCAGCATATAGTAATTCTCATGTTGTAGGATCTGTAGCACTACAGTCACAGCTCTGTCTACCAACAGTTATCAAGGCCTTTGGGAAAGCAAGCCTTTGTAAGCCTTTAAGTATTTTGGTGAGAAAGCAAAGCAAAACTTTCTACTGGAAGAGATTTGTGCACAGTTTGCAGAAAATGTAAGGAGCTGGCATTATTTTACACCCACTGTAAAACAGTATCTGTTCTTTGATCTTAAATAAAAGATGATTATTCATCCAGCCATGTTTCCTTTGGACTGTAGCGTAAAACTTCTACATAGTTCAGGATACTTTGTCTTCCTCCTGCCTCATTCACACATACTTCCCTTGGCAGCCTAGGTTGCTTGGCATTCTGATGCTTACTTATAGCTTTTGGATACCAAAAAGTGGGAACTCACTTCTGAGTCATTGTTGCTGACTGATAATTTTCTTTTTTAGCATTGCAATTTCCTGTTGAGGCAAAGTCCAGAGACAGGTTGTCCTGTAGCTCACCTCAATGCTTTATTAAATTAAAAGGAAATCTATTTGAAGCAGTGGCTCGTTTGTGAGATGATAGGTGGGCTGCACAGCCTGGTGAGAGAGGAGGTGGCTGGGTGGTGAGGATGGGCCTTCAGCTTGCCACGTTCTAGCACCCCAGGAGGCACTTTGTCCTCGGTACTCTGCCTGGTTGAGTGCAGCGGGGATGGGCGAACCCACTCCCTTCCTGGCATGCATCTCGGTGCAGTGCTGTGCTACATCCGTTTTGGGTCAGGGTGAGCACCAAATGACCTCACAGATTCTCCTGGGACTTGGGAGTACAGTGATGTCAGGGGAAATCTTGGTTTCACTGTGGTCAAAATAGTAAAACTCCACAAATTCCTCCAAATTTAATCAGAAAGGTCTATTTAATAAGGGGTAGCCAACTCTGCTGACCTACAAATTGCACGTGGAAGTCTTTGTATGATGGAAAACCACAGACACGTGCTAAAGAGATCTGAGGGGAACTCTGGGAACGTGTCTCCGGGCAGAATGAGAAATTTCTCCAAGAGTCCCAGGATGGGATGGGTGCAGACGAGGCATGCAGGCACACATACGGTCAGCAGCAGTGGCCGCTCCTGCAGTAATGTTTGTCCCAGCTCCTCCAACAACAGATGATTCCTGTCATTTTATGAATACTGAACAGACAATAAAGGAAAATTATTATAACCAGAACAACAAATATTTCATTTTGCTCTGGTGGGGCTCAGTTACTTAAATTTGTCTCTTTCTTTGCTTGACTGTTTTATTTTCTAAAGTACATTGTCCTAGGGCATCTGATCTGAAATCCACCACACATTTGTCATCCCTTAGGAATCTCTTTTGGATTAGGTGTTGTGCACTGTTGGAACAACAATAGGACTTGAGGACGGACAGTGCCTTGCAGGGTTGATCCTTTAATTTGTAAGGCAGCACAGACATGTGCAATCAGCATGGGTCTTAGTGTGGTGAGCTAACCACATAGGTAATACAAATTACTCACTGCTTATGGGTAATTAACCTGCTAATTATTCACAAAACATTTTGCTCTGTGGTGGTTTTGTAAGTTGACAGGAATCACCCAAGCTGAAAGAAACCTTTAAAAATTCTTTTTACCATTGCCTCACTTCATGTCAAATCACATTATATCTCAGAACAACATTTTTGTATATACAATGAGGTAATGGTGAAAAAAGAAACTTCTTCCTTCCACGTGAATGCCAGCTGTCATTTTAAGTAACCAGAGATAGCCATCAATGTGAGGAATAAAGGAGTACAAAGAGTGTGCCTTTGAAGACCATGTACCTGCTCCTGATTCGAGTTTTAGTATTCAGATAAGTTTTAGATAAGATCTGACAGATTCTGATTATACAGTTTTATGCCTCAAAATTTCTTTTTAAAGAATAAGAGAGTTTCTTAATGCTTGTGTTTTCTCTAGTCATTTTTTTCTCATAATATTCTACAAGGGGTAACCTGTGTGCCTTGTATCAGTGCACTCTTGGTACATATGGGTGCAAAAAATGATGGACAATACCTGAATCTTCTACAGTAATGATCAAGAAAAGTATATAGCTGCACCAAGTATTGCAGGCTACACTGTGTTCCTGGGTGCTGGGATCTTTGAGGCTTGTTTTCCTAGGACTTCAGACTATGGTGGAGACAGCAGCTTACAGTGGTGCTGGGCTTGCTGGGACTTCCATTTTTCTCCTTTACCCCGAGAGGAGGTAGGTTTCCCTCCATCATAACAATCCCCCTTCTCCTCTCTGCTGGGATATAAACACTTGCAACAAGGGTCCCCAATAGCTTGTTTATGATAAAGGACACCCTAACCCAGCAGACCTTTTCCCTTGCTTTCCCAGAATTACCACCTTTTCTCTCTCCACTGCTCCAATATGTAGGTAGAACATTCTCTAGTCCTGTTCTACCATTTTAGTAGAAAGGAGGAGGAGCACTGACAGCCGGGAAAAGGAATGAGAGAATACAAACCATCTCCAATCATCAGGACTCTTCTTCCTCAAGATACATGGCATACAGCTATGCCATACCTGAGAGACTTTTAGTGATGGGAAATGCATAGTCTCCTCTGGCAACATATTTCAGTATTTCACTACATTATGATTTTTTTCCTTCTCCTTAATGGCTTACCTGAATCTTCTTTGTTATGTAAACCCTTTGCTGCTGCTTGTTATATACACTGAGAACATCCATAAGTGCATGGTTGTAGTCACTACAGACATCCTGTTTGTGAAGTCATTTCTCTAGTTGAGTGCTACAGTTGAGTATGAATGTTACTTCATGAAATGGTTTCTCTTAAGATTTTGTTTTAAATGGGATATGCTTAGTGATAAAGCCATAAAATTAATCTCTGATATGCTTATGCCTTTTCAGGAAATAAATAGATACATAAAGAAAAAATTCTTGGGAGACTTTAGGCTGGGATTCTCCAGAGAATCTAAGGGAACTGGAACCTACTGAAACTCAGTATGGGCTGTTTTGAAACCCCTACCTTTAGGCTCATGAAATAGGTGGCATAATTATCTCAAATATGTCACTGCTTGGAAAATAGTTGTACTTTGAAAAACACCATTCTTTCCCTTAAAAGACAGATTGTGAATATTTTTGAAGATTTCTAGACACTGAAATGGTACATGCACTGTAACTGAGCTGTAGGGGCAACACAGAAGCTCCTTTCCAAAATGGTGAATGGAGGACAGGGCAAATCCTTTTAAGATTTGTTCATTCATACTAGACCATTTGTCCATCATTCATCTGTTGCCTTTGAAAATGGCTATTGTTCTGATGTGCAGGAGTAGGGACACTCGTATAATAATGCACTTGGGCAATTGTGAGATGCAGTGAATTACCAGACACAAGAAGAAAAAACATCTTTCAAGACTCTGTGCTCATTACATTTTCTGTGGCAGTGTCAAAAGTACTAAAATGAGCCAAAGCATCCTGAATTTGTTGGATGTGTGTGCTTGCCTTATGCTGTTTTGGTATATCAGGCAAGTGATGGTGATCATATTAAATGTGGTTTTGTTACCGTCACGCTGATTGAGTGGCAATGCCTTTTATAAAAACATGCTGATCAATGTCATTGATATTTTATTGTTTAAATTGCTTTCCTTTATCCTAGATTTTGAATTGCTGTTCAATTAGGGTTTGTGATGAAAAATTCAAAATTATCACCTCTGTGCTTTCTTCTTTGTGTCAAAAGAATTTCCACATATGAAATGGAACTGAATTTTAACTCTCATTTTGATCCTGTCATTTAATTTTTTTCTTAATTTTTTTTTATGCTATAGCGTGCTCTCTGAATTATGCAGGTGAGGATTTTGGCCTGCTGTTTCATGGATAAACAGGGAAAAGACTGATAAGATTACTTATCTTTACCTTTCCCTACTGGTTTTCAGCATGAAGAATGTAGAGATTCATAATAGAAATGTTAAGACTGACATGAATGAGAATGTCTAGATATGAAAGTATGAGAAAAATTAATTAAAAAAACAAACAAGAAGAAGGGATAAAAGAATGGCATGTGTTGATGGCACCCAGATTAACAGCTGGTAAAGAACAGAGCACATTTAATTCCACCTTCTCAAGACATCCCAACAAGGAAAATGAAGGACAGGCTAAGATAAAGGACAGGCTACATGTGGAAACGGAGTCCAAAGAATAATGAGGAAATCAACAGTGTTACCTAACAACTTACAGGGGTCTTGTGGGACGGAAAAGGCAAAATATCACCATTCCTGTCAAGGGTACAGAAGGCACATCAGAAAACCAGCACATGGTTGCCCATGTAAGAAGACAGGTGATGTGACGAATAGCCAGTGTCCCTGGTCCTCCTTGTCACTGAAGTGACCCTGGCCAGACTACCTGGACACATATGAGCATGTGGGTGTGAGAGAATCCATGTGAGTGAAATCCGTTTTATTTCAGTTACCATTGCTTATTATACAGTTTCACACTGAGCTTTGTGCAACCAGAATATTGCAAAAAACCCACCTACTTTGTGGCTGTGCTCAGATCCGTAGATATCCAAGAGATATAAATGAAGGACAGAAACTAGTATGCACAGTTATTTGTACACGAATTTTTCCATCATATTATGTGACATTTGTAAACACTAGTGTGAACATTTCAGCTGCTTTCTGAGTTAGACACAAGTTATCTCAGAATATCATACTGCCTATAGGATCATGTAGAGAGTGGAAGTGCAAAATTCAAGTTAGGCTCTGAAGGTCTAGAAGAACCTGAGTCTTCTTACTGCATGTTTGGTAGGGGTTTGCATGCGTAATCCATTCAGTTTCACTTCATTTCTTTGCTTGTATCCTTTGCTTGTATTTATGCTACAAGGATCATCAAAAATATTGTAAGCTTCTCCATTTAACATGTCAGAAACTGAAGATGGAAGCTCAACAGCAATTTATTTCCTTCGTAAATAAGCCTACCAAAGACTCCTCAAGGAATCAAAGAACCAAGCCAGTTGATAGCTTACAGACATATGCCCAGGACAAGTCTGTAGTGCAGTCCATTCTAGAGATGCTTTGCATTTTTCTGCTAAAGGACTGTGAAAGTTTCCGGAAAATAAAGGTGATTATTTTATTACCAAAGTCCTGCTTAAGCAAATCAGGGTCACAGAAAATTTGTTTTTTATATAGACTACTTTGGGAACTTCTTTGAAGAAGTTGTTGTCAGTAGCAGTTTGCATTTGCCAGGTGTACCGGGTTTTATTTTCGTGAATTGCCAGAAGATGAGAAAAAAGTCACAGCAATGGTCTCACCATTCTTTCATTTATACACTGTGTGACACACAGTAAACAGACGAGGTGGGAAAGCTGAAAACAAATTTCTGCAGAGAAACAATGGTTTGTTTTCTTCTCTGTATTCTCTTTCCTCCTTCAAGACAAAGATGAAACCAAAAGATACCAATTGGGAATACTTTGGATTATTTCTTGCTAGGTGGATGGCCAATTACTGTGGATGAATTTGTCCATTTTCAGAGATGGAAAACATTTTGGCTTTTACTGAGGCTGAAATATGGTCTTCATTTGATCTTCTTGAAAGTATTTGACAACGAGGCTTAAAACACAATATAGAGATAAAATACCAAGAATAACCATATTACAGTGCAGTTGTTGACTTCCCTGTTGAATGAATAACAGCTAAAATTTCCCTTTCTTTTGTTTTGAGAAATTATATTACCTTCAGAGCAGGCATGCTGTTTTCAAGATTTATGACCCCTGTAGTGTGTAATGGTGATTCTTATCAGAGTTCAGGAAGTTTAGTGGAACACTGTCCAGAAGGATAGGGGTTGCTCATACAGAGTAGGTTATACGAATAAACAGGGGATTTATGATCTGACCTTCTTTTTAGCGTAGGTCGTAGAAATTCAGTCTGTATTTCTTGCATCAAGATAATTACTTGTGATGGAGTGAAAATATTGTATGACCTGGGAGTTAATATTTGTACAAAGGGGGGAAATTAATGTCATATAACCACAGATATTTACAGTACAGACATCTACACCTGCCTTAGTCACTCTCCCCTTGTGGAGAATGGAGGCAAGTAAACACTTCTAGAGTGCAAGTCATCTAATTTATTTCAGACATAAGACTTTTGGATGAAATGAGTCATTCCCAAAGTGAATGGAGCACAGGGAGAAGGCACACTGCCCAGTATTAACTTAGCCTTGAGGTCTGTTGCCCACAGCATAATCTATATGCCAGTTATCTTCTCTCACATAGGAGAGATTGTTGTCAAAGGTGCCTAGTGACATTTTAGATGCCCTATGCCATCTCTGGAGGCTTGGTCTGTTTGGAACAAGTTCTACAGGACGCTGTCCTGGACAGGCAGCTGAGGCCAAGTGGGATACATTAGGGCATCTAAAATGACATTAGAGAATAAACTAATCCTTTCCTGTTTATTTCAGTTTATTCTGCTTTTGAAATATTTACTATGTCTACCCTCAGTCTCTCTTCTAATTTTGTCCATCTTCCCTAGACAAGGCTGTTTTCTAGCTCTCATTGTTCTTGTTGCTCTGCTCTGCACTTGTCTGGTTGTTCTGCATCTTCCTTGAATTATGTTTGAGAGCTGTACTTTATACCAAAGCCCTTGTTGATGTTGGACAGAAGGATCCCTTTATAAGTCTTGCAATCTGTAATCCTAATTAGAAGTCTAGTGTGTTGTTTGCCTTTTTTTTTTTAATTTATTATGGCAACAGCATTATGTTGTTAACTCATGTTTAGCTTGTAATTCTTTATAACCTTCCAGTCAGTTTCAGCAGAACTGCCACTTAGCCAGCGGCTTCCTATTCTCTGTTTCCAAGAAATTACTTTTTGCGTTTTTCATACCTGAATAACATTTTACTTTTCCTGAACAAGATAATTTTTCATTGTTATTTTGTCCTCTAACATGGTTGCAATCCCTTCCAGCTTTGTGTTGCCAGTATTTGTATTAAGTGTACTCTGTATTGTATCATTCAGGTGGTTAATGTAAATACTGAATGTATTGCATCCGGGGAAGACCCTTACAGAACTTCGGTCATTACATCTTCCCAGTCTCTCAGTGCCACACTAGCAAATACTCTATAGGTATGGTTATCTACCAAAGCTCTTCCATCCTATGGACCTTTCATCTAGAATATGTTTGGTAGGAACAAGTAGGAAACAGAGGCTTTGCTAAAGTCAGTTATTACGTTGCCCTAGAAGGAAACTAGAATGGTTTGAAGCAATGTGTTCTTGAAAAACTCCCACTGTCCCCCTTTTCTTCTGGGTAATTAATTACTATCAAATTTTGTTTGATTTCTGAAACAGAACTGAAGTTATGTTGACTCAAACCTTTATCTCCTTTTTAAAGATAGGCACTATTTTTTATTTTCTAGGCCTCTGATGCCTCCCCCTTCCTCCAGGAGTTCTCAGGAATAACTGCTGACATGCTGCTGCAGCCTGCTCTGCTGGCATCTTAGAAGCAACTCTATAAGGCCAAGCAGATCTGAAAACATGTAACTTATATGAACATAATTTCAAGGCTACTTCCCCCACCTTTTTCTTCCTCTTTCTTATTCTGGGGATTGCAAGCTTTGCCTTTTCTTGACTTATCTACCAGATCTTTTTGATCTGTGGTGTCTTTGATCTGATGGACACTTCATTGGGAGTCATTCTGGAGCAGTACTGCTAACCTTGACATTTTCTGCTTACAATTTTGAATAAGTAATATTACCTTTAGGTTCTTCTGTTTTCTGACCTTTCCTTTCTTTCTGTTACCTGGATAAGGAGACTCCCTTGCTAGGTGGGTAACGTTCAGTGCCCAGAACAGAGTCTTTGATGAATCCTGGTTGCTGGGGGTCCTCTCCATTTACTTTTGTAGAAGGCAGAAACTCTTCTCCTCCAGGCTGTTTACAGGCAGATGCAAATAAGAAGGTAAAGATGAAGTGTTTAGATCTTCAGCTGTACTTTCTGAAAGATGATCAGAGAAATCTGTTTTACCTCAGAAGTGCATCTTGTTTATATGTGTAGGGTTGGCCTCAGTACGTGGCCGAGTACCCACATAGCCGCTCGCTCACTGCCCCGGCAGCAGGATGGGGGGAGAAAATAGGAAGAATGAGAGTGAGAAGATTGTGCGTCGAAATAAAGGCAGGGAAATAATTTACCAATTAATCTAAATATTTGAGTACTGATTTGGGTATTGGGAAACACACATAAAAAAGACAGACATTTAAAACACCCGTCCTCCTTCATTCCCAGGCTCAGCTTCAATTCCTTCAGTCCATACTCCTTTTGTTGCTGCAGGTCGCATTCAGTCTGTCCAGCGAGGCAGCGAGCAGCGCAGGAGGCAGTTGTGGTCAGGACGTGGCGGTTTCTCTCTTCTGCTCCTTCCTCCTCATTCTTCTGCTACACTCAGGTGTGGGTCTCCCACAGACTGCAGTTCCTCTGGGACTATCTGCTGCGCCATGGAGCACCTCCTCTTCCCCTGACCTTGGTGCTTTGTCTGCTGTTTCCCCCGATCCCCTCCTCATCTGCCAGTTCCCTCATGTTCCCTCCTCCTCTCTCTGTGGCATTGTCTGCCCTTCCTTACACAGGCTTTCCCTGAGGTGCCGCCATCTTGGCTGCGGGGTGCAGTCGTGCCCTGTGGTGGGTCGGTTGGAGCCGGCTGGAACCGGCTGTGTCCGGCACGGGGCAGCCCCAGCCGCTCCTCACAGAGGCCGCCCTGCAGCCCGCCACTACCAAAACCTTGCCATGTACCCCATGTGTACACCATGTACACATTGTATTAGATACTGAGGGGCCTCATGCAAGTGTGTACAGCTCAGTGAGATAACTGCTGTCCCAAATGGGGCAGTGTCCTGTCCTGGAAGCTGTTTTCTGGTTAACAGACTCCTTGGAGATCACAGCATCCATTTCATGCCATTGTACCTCTTTGTGTTGTTCTGAAAACCCATACATGGAGTTTTTAGAAGACCAGACAGTTGAGTTTCCTCTCAGTTTTTAAGTGTTGTGGTTCTGTTCTCTTCAAGGATGACACCTGTGACCTGCACTGGTGTAACTGGGAGCAGAAGTAACTCCATAGACAAAAAGTTAGGAGCACGTTGCTCAGGGAGAAAAAGGGTGAGAGGGGATGTTTCTGTTGCCTATAAAGACAGCAGGCCAGTAAATATTAAAGAGAAAAAATGTGTAAGATGAGTGCCAAAGTCTGTGGAGGAGCACAGATAGACTCATCCTGGAATGGAGACGGCAGCCTTCCACCGTCAGAACCTGGTGCTCTGGAATAACCTGCTAGGACAAGTAAGACGGAGCAAAACCCACAGTGCTTCAGATTGCATTTCTGAAAAGAGTAATGTGGCAGGGTGTGATAGCAGATGTTTGGAGCCCAGGCTTCCTTTCCCAGCTTTGTCTTTTATTGGCTTAAAAAGCCTAGGAGTTAAAGGAGCATCCCACAGCTCTTTTTGCACAAAATGGAGTTTTCACATTCATTAAGTATAAAAAACTGTCTAGAAAACTCCTTTCTAATGCAAGTTTCTTTTATTTCAGATTTTCAGTCCTGTCATCATGATCTTTCAGGTTTCATAACGAGCAGCTTTTGCATTTTTGCATAGAACTTGTTTCTGTGCAGAAAGTTTCTGATCATGCAAGCTGCTGACCTCTGCTTGGTTTCAGCAGTGAATCCCTGAATGGGATTTCAGGTAGTGCTTACTAGAAGGAGCTTTTAGTTGCTTGGAAAACTGGCCATCACATTTTACAACTGATTGATGTATCTATAGCCAGTCCTTTAAGGTAGACTGGGCTAAGCCTGCATGTTGTAAATAATAGGATTGCTTTTCTACTCATATTGAGAGGACAATTTCCAGTGGAGATTTAAATCTATTAGAAACAAGAACAAAGTGAACCTAGATATGTCTTTGAAGGGCTATAGGTCATACATGAATAGTTTGCATTTTGGTTGCTGTTGTCAGAGCTGAAAGAGTGGGAAGAACCTAAAAGCCCTGCAGATTCAGCCATTAGTGTCTCAGACCCATGAAAGTTAAATTATGCCATCCATTTGCCAGATACCTAGTATAGCTACACTGAGGAAATGGCCAGTGTGCTGCTAAATTATAATAATTTCTTGCACTACAGGTTGTACAAGTTGGAGAATTACATTTGAATTTGTCCCAAGTTCAACTTACATCTGGTTAGGGCAAGAGCAATGAGAGCTTAATGGCTGATAAATTAGGTTTGATATATTCCAGAACCTTAGACCAACAGCTTCTAGTTTCCGAGGTGAATCTCTGTTAAGTTTTGTTTCGGTGTGCAGACCTCACTCAGTGGAGACCCTCAAAACAGAAACAGTGTATGGATATTAAAATCATTCTGGTCACACTTTTATGGTGCATAGCTTTGCTTGTAAGCACTGGCCAAAATTTACTTCATTTTATAATTGCATGGCCTTTTCATATCCCATTTGTTTAGCTGCC
This sequence comes from Fregata magnificens, assembly GCA_013389945.1. Classification (NCBI taxonomy): domain Eukaryota; kingdom Metazoa; phylum Chordata; class Aves; order Suliformes; family Fregatidae; genus Fregata; species Fregata magnificens. Next base: position 141,168 of record WAAD01011205.1, on the reverse strand, counting down.
TGCCTTCTTCCAAGCCAAAGGAACTGCATTTCAGTGGGGAATATTTTCCCATTTGAAAAAAAAAAAAAAAAAACAACCCAAAACATTTTGGGATGGTTCATGCTGAGAAACATTGTAAATATAAAAGCACTTTCATGACAGCTAGCTGGCTGTGATGAGAAGCTAAACAAAAACATTTGAATACAAAACCTTCTCAGTGACATAATTTCCTTTCAGTATTTTTTGGAAAGATTTTTTGAGGACAAAACTAACTTTTGTGGTCAATTATATGCTTTTATTTTACGTCTAACTGGATACAGAATTATGCAACAGAAGTCCTTCTGTCTGATTCTTCCCAGACCTTGGCAGGAATAGGCTTACTGGTTACAAATTTTCAGTGGGGCAAAAAATCAGTGAAGTGAAAACAAAATGCTGCACCTATCTACTGAGTACAACAGATTATCAATAAACAAAATAAAGCAAGCTGCTTTCTGGGGGGAAATATGGAAAACATACTTTGAGTGTGACTGACATTTCTTTGCTCCTGTCTCCTCACTGATTTCAACGGAGTTCAGCAGAGCAGAATGTGTAGTAGCATGACTCATGATGTGTCACACTTTCATAAATGAAAATGTTGTAATATGGATTTCCTCCGATGGTGCCTACTGTTGCCCCAGTCTTGCTTCTTTTCCTGACTCTTCTAATTATCCAGTACAGATTCATTTTCATCCTTCCCAAGGTAACAATAACCCATAATAAATTACATCCCTCAGAATAATGTGGATTCACAACTTTTTTTTTCAGTTGTCCTGGACCTTCCTCAGGGCGGTGTAAACTTTTCTCCCAGAGTAACCTCCAAATAACATTTACATTATAATTAAGAAAAATCAACACAGCTTCTTCTCCCCCTGATCTTGATGTTTTGGTCTTTCCAGCATCCTTCCCCAGATCTTCATCCACTCTTTCCAAATGGTTTCCAGCCATTTGGTTCTGGTTTCCGTGCTCCTCCACATGACGATCACTCTTACCCTGATTTATGGTTACCACTGTTGATGAAGACTTTTTTTCCCCTGAGTCTGACTACTGTGAGCAGAGATTACACCCTGTTTGATACCCGCCAGCTGTGGGTAGGTGTGCCCAGTGGGGTGAACAGAGCTCTGAGGACAGTGCTTGGTTCGGTTTCATTCTGACTGCCTTACCCGATGTTCAAAGCTGAAGAAGTGGAGTGGAGAATCAACCTGCTCATATCCTTCCCACACCAAGTGAAAAAACCCTAAACAAATCTATCACTTGGGTGATAGAAGCAGCTCTGAAGAAAGCAGGCACACTGTGACTTTGGCTCTTTTTCTGAGCCCTACTATTTAGATCATTGCCATTTTAAGAGCCATATGGAATGAAAATCATATTTAGGACCATGTTGTGAAGTCTTTTTTCAAGATGAGTTATTTTGGGGAGTAAAGGTGTTAAAAATAATGATGATAATGATAAACTTGATGAATTAAGAAACAGTGTAGCTTCGTTTTCAGAGAAACAAAATTAAGATCTCAAACTCTCCTAGCACATTGCTGGATCCTTATTGCAAAGCCCACAACCGAACTCAAACTCCACACCCAGTGAATCTGGTCACTGGAGAGAAGACTTGCACTGGGAGAGGGACAGCATCTCCTTGACTTCAGCTTATTCCACTGGGCTGCTGGGGTGGCTTTCATTGATTTCGATGACCAGGTTCTAGGACAGGGGCCATAAATAGCCACAGCAAGAAAATGTTTATGGTTGACCAAATTAAAACTTTACACAATGGGTCACTGAAAAGGCTGAAGTATACAGCTACTTGTATTTTGGTTTTACTTATAAAACTAAAATTGACAACCCAGACTCTCAGGACACTGAGCTGCTATGCAGCAGCAGCAGCAGCAGAAGCCACGTTTTAAAGAACATTTGGGAAAACAGTTAGGCACAGATTTCTTCCTATACTCAGTCTTGTTCCCTGTCACCTTCTGTTCCTTCTTATATAAGGATTGTCTAATCTTCATCCTGAAGTGTTCGTGCTTTTATTAAGGTTTTATGCTGACAGATCTCAAGAGTTATTGGATAACTCAGCAAGACATATGTACAGTTAATTAGAAATGAATGCGATATTACATCAAAAAGCTTCAACTGTTAAGTTTTAAATGGTTATAATTAACTTGCTCTTTGATTCTGAGCTGGATTGACTAAAGAGACAATGGAGGTCAATTTCCGTTCACTTGAAAAAATAAAGAAATAGAATAGCCATTAATTTAAAAAAACCCCAAACCCTCAATTGTGAAGCTCTTTAGTTATGCTGTGCTGCCTTGATGTGAAGGCAAGGCAATGAAAATCCTTTTAATAGGCGCTCCTGTTATCCTTTATTATAAAAATCCAGAGTCCGATTCACTTGATATGGGAAAGAAAAAGGAGAGTCCCGTCAATGGCATTTAGTCAGCGTTATGCAGATTTAGATTTGATTTTAAAACTCCCAAGCTAAGGAAGACTGTTGATTTTTAAGTAGTGCTTTTACAGGTGAAAATCCATAATAAACTTTTAGAATTTGCAAATATAGCTAGTGATAGTGGTTTTATTTTTTAAAAATTACAGATCTCCAGTATTTCAAAACATTACTATTTTATTGTCCAAATAAACATATAAACTAGTTTTTAAATGTGTATGTAAAATTGGAACGCATCCACCCTCAAAAGCCCTCTTCACCAGACCCTACATGCATCAAATTCAGTTATTTCCACTAGAGGAAATAGGATGCCTGGCCTTTTGCATTTTTTCTACCCATCTTTTTTGGATATATTTATTCCCAAAGAAGTAGCTACCTACGTTTGAGATTTGCTTACTGCTTTGTTTAATCCTGAGGGGACGCCTTTAGCTCCTTTGACATCACATGAAAAGAGCAAATGCAGCGCATAATCACATCATTAGGACAAATACAAACACAGTTATCCCTCAATAGTGCAGCAGAAGGAAAATACAATGTAAACACTAAAATCCTGACTGAAGGCTTATTGAAGTCTGTGGTTGCCTTTGGATCTGGTAGAAGCAGCTTGGCTGTGCAACCTTCTTAGTTTTTCCTACTCTCTGAATAATGCGACAGCCAGAGCATCTCTGTGGGTGGCAGCAACACTGAAATCAGCAGCACAGGCTGATTGCTCGTGCCACGAATATTTTTAAGACTGTGTCCTTTAAAACAGCACCAATAAAAGTTTGTTCCCCCTGCAACAGAAAATGTCTGTACTCCTGCCATTGCTATCAAAGGTAAAAATGAAGGAAATGGAGCCTATAACTTCTGGTCCATCCTGAACCCCACATCCCATAGTGCAGATTATCCTGTATATAGTGCTTATCATCAAGTAGGATCACGAGGCACTTGGAAAATTCCAGTATCAACTTTGTGTTGGATTTTCATGAGCAGATTTGCAAGGGCTTGAGGGAGGGACTTGCAGGAGATGAACAACTGCAGCCCCAACCCTTTCCCAGGAGAGGAAGCATCCAAGTCTGGAATTTTTTGTCATAGGTTTTGGTGCTGTGGGAAGGTGACTTTGTATACAGGAGTTCATAAAAAACCATGCTGGTATAGCACTAAGATCTATAAACATTTCTGGCAGTACTCTGTACATTATTAAAGTGAAGGTACTGCTAAAAAAATGTTAAAGGACGGAGAGCAACGCTGTACAGCATTGTAGGATAGGAAAACCACAGTACTACTGTGAAGGAAACAAACTTTTAGGAAAACAGAACACCATAATTATCCAAACTGGAATCTTGCCAGGGCACTAGAGTTGACATCTTTGCAGTGGGATATTTTCATGACCACTAACAGTCCTATGCCTCAGCCACTAGGCAGCACCGGACCCTAGCTTGAAAAGCATGTTCCTAGTTTCTCTGTTTAATATGTGAGAAAAGAGTGTTCCTGATGATTTCACTAATGTTTCCTTTGATGATCCCATTTCAGTTTTGAGAATGGATCTGTTTTTCTGACAGGAAAGAAATCTGAGCTAATACAACCCCAGGTTTTTATAACTTCTTTGCATATAATTTTCTCATGTTTTACAATTGAGCTTATTGCACCTGCATTATGATTAAAATACCTTTATTTGGCTGTTTTGTAGATACAGCCTGAGATTTTTATCTAGATCCTTATTTAGATATCTGCTTTGTATCTCAGAAATAAGTAGTGGGAACACTTGAGCATTCAGTGCTATCGATGCTGAGCGTGTGAGATTTCTGTATTCAGATCTGACTCTGAATGAGAGTTCAGTAACCTTGCCCAAGTCTGGCAACACAGAGCTGAAGCTGGAAAGACCTGGTCAATATCAGACCATTCTCCTTCTTATTACAGGATTGTGCCTTACGAGCTCAGGTGAGACTGAGGGCTCCCTGGCAGTGGACTTTCTATCACAGACCTTGAGTAAAGTTTTGATTTCCAACTGTGTGCCACCAGATTCATTTTGATTCTTACCGAGGCAGGTGCCACAAACCCAGAACTGCAAAGCTCTCCGACTGGGTGGGCAGAAAGCTTGGAATAACACCTGAGAGAATATCTTGAGCCATAGGGAGTGTTAATAGACAAATAGATTTCCTGTGGGAATATATGGGTTTTTTTCCTTTTTACTTGCTCCAGAGAGGTTTATCTCCAAGAAAATGCTTCACGATACTTGGCAGATGAGAATGGCCCTTAGGAAATACGTCTTCTGATTGTGCTAGCCTGCACATATTTGACTTTACACGTTTTCCTAGGAGGATCAGTGCTGGAAGGGGAAGGCTTTAGGCAGCGTATTTGCATGCGTAACAGAGGAATAAATCAGAATATTTGCATGAGTTTCTAAATCAGCCTCATCCTATTATAGTTTTTCTACTTTCACTCTGGAAGTCTCTTCTCACCTGGAAGCTGGGGTTTTCAAAAGGTTAACAAATAAAATGATGTGATGCCAGTATTTTGTTTAACAGGCAAAAGAAATTATAAAGCTGAGGATTAACTAAGTTTAAATCTTCATTTAAAAAATGGTAACTAGTTGAAGATTTTAACTTTGCACAGCATTTCTCCCCCTTTTTTATTCAGATGGAAGTTTGTACAGCATCCTTTTGAATTCTTCTGTCATGCTTTATGTGTATATGGTGTGTATGTATATGTGTTTATTAATTTTAAAATGTAAATAGTTGTTAATATGGGAAATTGTAATGAACTGTTCATATTTTAGATGAGCTTAAACCCTTTAACCTATTTTCTGAGTACATTTTAAAAGGTTTTATTTCAAAATTTATTGCTTCAATACACTTAACTTTAAAATTCAAGGTAGCTGAAAATGATACATTGGATTGTACAGTATATAGTATGTAATCATCCTATGCTCTTAGAGGTCTACATGTTTTAGAAGAAAAAATCAAAGAAATTGTTTTTAACTTGTACTCATGTTACAAAAACTAATTTGGATTGTAAACTGTGCTGCAATTTTAAAATCAGATTAATTCTTTAGGATCTGTGCTTCTTGTGCATCTTTTTGCATTCCTCACTGTATTTACTGGATAGTAATTATAAAATAGAAGCTTTTTTTTTCTGTCCTCATACATGTATATAGCACACTATATAGCAAAGACGAAGTTATTTTGTAGAACAAGGAGGTTGGCTATAAAGCTCATTACACAGAGCTTGCTTTCTAAAATAAAGGAGAGAACAAGGTAAGAACTAAACTCTCTTTAGTTTAAGATCAAACTCTCTTTAGGTTTAAGCTTATTTCTAAATGATATAAACCAAACAGAGATAAGCTCTGTGTAAACTGAAATGAGCTTTTGTGCAGCTTTTTGTATCAGTTTAACTAAATTAAATGCAAATCTTAAATAAAAGCGTATAACTTTCCATCTAGACAACTCTTGGCTGAGTATTTTGTTGGCCTAATATGCTAGCAGATATTTACTACTTTTCTCATTGTTATCCTTAATTTGTAGCATATTGTGTAAATACAATTTATACTTACTTATCGTATAAATAGCTTTTGTGGTCTAGCATGGTATATACAAAGCAATATGCATGCTAAAGTAGATTATCCATGTGTGGCTAATTGCAAGAGAGTGCAACACATATATCGTCGTGTGCTCTTGTAATTAAAGACAGGAATGCAATGCACAAGTAAAAAAGATTAAAGACATACATTCAACACTGATTTTATACATTTTGTATGCTTTGTTGTGTCCTTTTAATATTCTCTAGTTACTGGAATTTTTAAAATATTTTAAAGATAATTTATTTAGGCAAGTTGTTAATCCTAGAAAATGCTGTGGAAACAATTTTCACAGGTCTTCTTTGCAAGCAAAGGCTTACTTTGAAAAAGGTGATGTGGGACTGAATCTGGGACCATTCTTGTAATATTGCAATTATATATCTGCATACCACTCTGGAACTACAAAGTTCCAGGTTGGAAATAATAACTCAGTGTTTCTGTGTTGTTTCAATAAACAAATTTTACTTGCTCAGTTTTGTTATGTATAATTCATGTTCTCTGAATAGGACTTTACTTTTTCACAGTGTTTTTAACTTCCCTACCAAGCCAAGGACAGAAATCTGCAAAAACACTGATGACAAAGACGACTATTTACTGCGGAGATTATCAAATACAGCACTATTTTTTCCTGCAGACTAGATTAATCTGCTTAATACATACAGAATTGCAGGCAGAATTATGAAAATAATTGGTATCAATTATCACACTAGGAGAAAGATTAAAGGGCAAGTGAACAGAATGTCCTGGCTGCTGTTACTACGTTCTTCTTAACAGTTTAGTATTTTCTAATAACCTGGAGTAAGAGGAAAAAAAAGGAAGAAGAAAATCTTCCAGCTTATTGTGAAATATCTGTGATGATAGTTTCCCTTGCAGCGAAGCTTTTTAGCTGTGCAAAGTTCATGACCTTTAGCAAATCTGAACTGTAAGATAATGTACAGATTAATAATTGATTTAGTTTTCATTAGATTAAAAACATGGTGAGAGAGATTAGGACTGCAAATTTCATCACTAAGAATTCATTAACACACACACCCCCCCCCCAAAAAAAAAAAAAAGAAGGACAAAAAAAACCCCCTCTTTTTTTCTTAGCTGAAAAATGTTTGGATAGCAAACTGTCTCTACAGTGGGGAGAGAGTCCTCTGTGGGAGTTTTGGCAGTCTGTGGTATGTGTCACTCCTCTCAGAAGAGCCAACTTTAGACGCTCTTTTAGCTGAAAAGTCCATTCTGGAGTCACAGAGCATCTTTCTGTTCTGGGAAGCTCCACAGAACAGGAAGAGGGATGACGTGCATTCACCCAGTCCCGTCTGCGGTCCTAGACCTCCTTGCATATCACTGCTTCCTCCTCTTGGCCTCCCTCATCCCTTTCCGTGCATGGGGAGACCTGCAGAGAAAACAGGGAAGCATGATCTCTTTTAGGTGTGCAGCTGGTGGCTGCTACGGATATTTACAACATTAAACCTAAATACCTCATGATATGGAAGGTCTAATGCATGTCCTGCCTGAAGAACAATGCAGAAAACCTTTCCCTTTGCTATCATCACTTTACCTTTGACTAAGCTGAAGATCTTTCAATATTTAATTAGGTGTGCAGAGCTGTTAGCTGTCTATTAGTGTCTGTTTCAGTGTAACTTTGGGTTGTGTGTGGCAGATTGCACATCTTTTGCAAAAGTTAAGCAAAAATAAAATTTGGCAGCTAATTTTACTATAGATGCAACTGGTAAAGTCCTTAATTGCCCATCAGATAAAACTCTGTCACTTGGAAAATTTTGCTAGACTAGATGTCAGTGACAGACTGGTGCTGTGTGTGCATGTGTAGAAAATCCCATTAAAATATTTTAGCTACTATTGAGAATATGGTTGGGGAAAATGCATTTAATGAAGGCAAAAGTCTTTGCTTACCTTTTCCTCAGATATGCAGCACTCTAAAATCCCTATGTTTATGTGGTCAGTGACTGTACTGCATCTCTTCCCCTGTTGGGGCGGTGAGCAGGTCTCACAGGCTAACAGCCTGGGCTTGAGAGGATGAACCCAGATTTGCAATGGGTCCTCTTCTCACCTCACGTCTGCCTTTTGTGCTTGGAGCCATGCTGCTGCCACCATCATGGCGAAGATCAAGGCCTGACATCTACAAGGGAAGGACGAAGAGGAGCCGCTCGTGCAACTAGATGACCAGAAGCTAGAACAGGCTCGACACCACATGGTGAGGGTCCTGGGGGAAAACCATTTCAAACTCTCCAAGATACATGTGGTCTCCAAATCCATTGCCAGAGCCATGGCTGTTATCAGCAGTACCAGAAGGAGAACTTGAGGAAATTTTACAAAGGCAGAAAGCACAAGCCTCTTGAGCAGTGGCCCAAGATGACACATGGTTGGCGACACATGCAAAACGAGCACAAAGACAGTCTGAGACCAAAAACCATCAACAAAAGGAACAAAAGACTATACCCTTTCCAGAAGTTCACTGTTGGGGCATAAAACTGCTGTGTACTAATGTTCTTAATTATATTGGATAAGTATTTCCTCATTAAACATAAAGTTCGCTTTCGGGGAGAAAAGGATTTTCCCAGCTGGTTCGTGCAGCAAGGAGAGGGACACTGTGGCTGCATAGACTCACTGAGGAAATCTACAGAAGGACATTGCCTGATTTAAATGCAAAATGGGAAAAAAATCTTGTGTAGGGAAGAGAGAAGGAAGAGGTAAAACTTATAGGATTAGACAAAAGCCTGATTAACAAGAAGAGGAGAGCAAAACTGACTCTGGGAGGCTGGAAGTCAGCAGAGAAAGGGCAAATAAGATCTCAGGTGAGGCATATTTTGGAAGAAGATGCTGGGTTTGGGAGGTTGGGGAAAGATGTCTGTAGGTTGAAGTCTGAAGTCTGTAAAATGACACCCAGACCAGAAGACATTGAGCAAAGGAGAGGGATTGGGAAAAGGCACACTTCTTGGAATAAGGTGACTGAGCAAGGCTAGAGCCAGAGAGACTGAGACTCCCTGGACGAAGAGACAGGGATTGGGAGACCTGAGGAAAGCAAAGCGGTAATGGCAAGGATGCTCTAGATTATGCCTTGAGGAGCTGGTTAGTGGCGGATGTCTGTAGGGAAGAGCGAGAGGTTCCAGCCCTGCAAAAGGCACATGTGGGTCTGATTATGGAGCTGCACGCTGGAATTTGGGCTGGTTTCTTTTCAGTTTTTTTTGTGGTGTGTTGTTTTTCTTTTCTTTTAGTCTGGGGTATTACGCAAAAATAAACTGTCAAAAAACATTATTGAAGTTGCAGTTTCTGCTAGCTCAGGAGTCTGTAATGCGAATCTCTGTAACATGAGTCTCAGTGGCACAGTTTGTATGAGCTTACAGTGTCCCCATACCAATAGACTGCTAAGGCTTTCCCAGCATAGCAGTTTATATTATTACTTGCTGCTAAAACGGTACCTGGACCCAAAGAAAATCATGGCTATCACTTTTGCATGAATGTGTGTATGTGTATACATGCATATATGTGCATATATATATGTGCGTATATATATGCAGAAATGGGAAATATATGATAATATAGTTAATATATTTTTTTCATTTACATCATATACAATGGCATAAAGGGGTTTGCACTCATTCAGATTAAGGACCTGTCTATCCTGTCAAAGAGCATCTGCTTTTTAACAGTGGCTGTAGCTGATGCCTATGAAAGAATAATCAACTATACAGTCATACTATACTGTCTCCCTCCTTCCCAGTTTTCAGGTTCTAGTGATCTATGGTTCAGAGATTTCCTGTGCTGGAGGTGATATCTTAGTGTTTAATAGCCCTTGATGGATTTTTCTTCCTGCCCTCAATATCCTGTGACAATGGATTTCACAGTTTTGTACTGTGTGAGAGAAAGGATCTCCCTTTAGTTGTTTGTACTTGCTGCTTGATGTTTACTAATTCCTGTCATATGAAGCACACTGAAAAATTGTTCCCTGCTCACTGTCTCTGCCATGCTTCAGGATTATTCAGATGCTTGTTGTATCTCTATCTCCATCACCTCTTTTTCAGGCTGAAAAGACCAAGTCTGTACCTGCTTGGCACCCTTTGATTGTACTAGTCACACTTTTCTGTGAGATATTATCATCTTACTCAGAAATAAAAAAAATTACATTTGAATTAGATCAGGTAGCCTAAAAAAAGCCCAATAAATTCTTTAAGTTCTGCCACAAAATTCTTTTTTGAGTATATACCACATAGATACCAAAACATGATTGCAGGAGTATTCAAAACGGTTTGCAAACTTTTTATAACACTAATTCATTTGACTTCACCTATGCCTTTTTTAGTATGACTCCATATATGAAAAATTCAAAGGGAATCATATGCCCTCCTCCTCATTCCCTTAATATAACTCAGAATAATTCATTAATACTTGGAAATGTGACAGCTTAGAAGTCTGACATAAGAAACCTCCTTGGTCTACATGCAAGAAACCCATGAATGTTTCTTTACAAATGGGATAAGCCATGCCTACAAAGGAAAAAGCTAAGAGATTTTAAGTCATTACCACTTTGTATACAGAAAAAAATACTCTCATTGTTATAGGAACAAATCTACTAATTTCTAGCCTTTACTCACACAAATTTGGGGCACAGATTTCATAATGGAAAGAAAACAGTAAATATTCTTAACGCCAGTTTGATTACATTCATTTATTCATTAATGCATTCATTTTGATGTTCAGACTGTCTTCTTGAAACTGTGTATTTGATTTTTCCAGTCATGATTTTACTCAAATGGACAGGGTTTGAAGGTAGTATTCTCATCAACACTTGCAGAATTGGAAGAATTTGTAGATATGGGGAATCTTTGAGATAAAATCATCATAAAAAAAGGGAAAACTACTATGAAAAATAGCACTATACAGCTCCTACAAACAGTATGTGTCTATGGCTTTTCCTTAAGTTTTAAGACAGGTAATGCTGCCAGGATTTTTTAAAAAATTCTTTTCACTAACTTATTTTTCTCATAGCACCTTCCTTTAGCATGCTGGCCAAATGTTTTCCTTCCTTTGCTTTGAGGCAATCCACTATTCTCTAGAGAAGGGCTAACCAGAGCCGTTGCATGTAATTTGAGTCTTACCCCTAGGATCTTGCTTTTATTAAAAATCACTGCAGTGATGTTAAAAAGTAACAGTAATGGTAAAAAATCACTGCAGTAACTCTTTTGTAAACTGTTGTGTTTTCTTCTGTGTGTGTCAATTACAGTCTATGATAATTTTATTGTAAAATAGAACGAAGGCAAGTGATCCTATGAAGATGTTAGGTCTCCCTCTTCATTTTCCAGTCAATAAACAGGGGGGAAAAAACTTCCTTGGAGCAGTTCCTCTCCAGCAATGTGTCTCCCACAACTTTGTTCAGAGGATGTTCTAGGAAAGGCTCAGCAGGCAGCGATCTGAGACGCACTGGGGTAGGGAGAATGTACTCAACACACTGAGCAGCTAAGCCTGAAAACAGTATATGAATCTTCTCATATGACTCCTCAAGCAGGTTTGCAATCCAACCCACTCTTACAAGTATTAAAAGTTATTGCTGCTGGAAATGCTTAATCTTTAGACTGATCACAGCAGAAACATTAAAAATATTTGAGAATTAAATCCAACAAGAAAAAATCAAATTGCGTTTTCCTTTATGTGGTCTGCCTACCATATTGGTATTGTGAGCAGTTGTGTGTTACTGGAAGTGAATGCAACATGATTAACAGCAACTTTAGAATTATTTCTATACTACTTGATAAATCGAAAGGTGTATTTTGAGTAATGACTCCTCCATGTGTCTTTCTAATTGTAGCTGCAGTTTCCAGCCAAGTACTTGTCAGGTATTCTTGGTGATAGCACTTGCAGGGTAGAATTCTCTATGGAAATTTCCTCTAGCTTAATTCCAATTTGCCTAGTCTCACGCACATGAAACTAAAATAAGCTACCTATGTGCACACACCACTTTTGTATATTGGTTTGTATACAAATTAAAATCACACATGAGTTTTCCACGTAACAGGTCACAACTACCAGAGAAAAATGTTTCACTGTAAAGTACAGGGTGCTTAATGTTCTTTCTGCACTAATAGCAGCAGCAGACAGAATTGAGGTGTCGTCCCCCAGCAAGAAGGTACATACTTCCCCTGGCATAAGCTTTGCTTGCATTGTAGGAAAACCACCTTTCTTTTATGTCACCGGTTAGGTTGCTAATTCTTATTGAAGCCTGGCGTGCCATTACAAGAGTAATTTATAATCTTTTGAGGAGATGTATAAGGCAGGATGTCAATATACATTTAGGTGGATTTTATTCTCTGTTATCATGAGCTTTACTTGGTAGAAATGCCTGTTTCCTAGGCACATAAGGAACTTCTGACTAAGCAGTGTAGAGCACCACCTAATCCTGCTTCCCCTCCCTGGCGTACACTAGTCCATTTTCAGTGAGATCTGGAAAAAGACGAGGCAGCTCAGAAGCTGACTTGTTGCAAGGCTGAAGGTGTGGCCTTATTGATTCTGCTTATCTTGACTGGACTATCTCCTTAGGAACTTTATTTAAAAAGACTTTGCAATTTGGTTCATCTTGAACAATGCAGAGTTAGCATCTGATAAGGTTACAGCTGCTCAGAATGTGCTAATATAAAAGACCCATAATTTTGTTTGTCTGAATGAAGTTGGACTGCTGTGTTTGTGTAGCTCCAGTTTTGGAGTTTGTGTAACTCCAGTCCAAGGGCAAAAAGGACTGAGCACAGTGATGGAGGAAGTCTTAGCAGGACAGGTGTAGGAGCCACCAAGCTTTGGGAGAAAGCTTAAGTTTCAATGTTTAAGTTAACAGAGAAGGAGTAAGTTTGGAGGACATTCAGCAGACATATTTTTTAGTCATATCAGGATGAGAATGCCACCTAATTCTATTTGTTATTTGCCTCTGTTTTAAGTAGAAGCAGCTATCCACAACACTGGTTTGTTTGTGTATGTTCACCTTGTGCCTGAGTTCCTGGGCAGGGTTAATTGGGAATAATTAGGCCACCTATTGTTCTGACTTCCCATACAATTTAATTAGGTTTTCTTTTTCTCTTGTATGTCAGAAGCCTTTTATGGACTGAGATCTTTGATGCGATAAAAAATCTCCGATTGCTAAAACACACTTTGGAATTTCCTAGCATGTTCATGCCAGCAGTGCAATTTTATCACTTATGCTAACAGAGGATCTTTAGCCTGGGTTTGAGCAGCTACACAGCACAGTAGTATATTTGCGATGTAGATGTCACTATTTCAAAGGTAGTGCATACCAGGGAGGATGACAAAACTTCCTCCGCACTGGTATGCTTTGAATTTTAAATATGAGCTCTGATGCTTATGCATCTGTGGTGCAGGTTTGACTGATTCAGGCTGTTGAAAACCCTCTTTGAAGCTTCATTTCCCACTTTCTTTCCCCAAGATAGGGGGTGGTCTTTGGGTATTCCACAATAAGTACATTTTTGTATTTTAAACTTCCTCTGAAATATAAACACTATACTCTCTCCACTGGCTTTTTATTTTGGAGTTACATGATGAAACTTACTTTTATCTGTGGTGCATAGACACAAGTAGTTATCAAGTGCAGAGAAGGCTTACGGGGGAAGTCTTTTAGTGTTAGATGTTAATAAATGGGTTTCAATTCCATCACTATTCATATCTCTTAGCCCAACAGACTAGAAATTTGTAGAAAAGCCTTTGCTTAACTACACCTTCAGAGTCACCGGGTGTGTACCCAGACTTGGACTCAGTGGCTACAGTTGTGCAGAGTGTACTCATTTAGCAGCTCATTGCCACTGAAATAGGAAAGGTCTCCTTCCCCTCCTACTTCTGTTCCTTGTAGCTTTCTGTTTTAGGCTCCCATTGCCTGTCTTGTTCTAGCTCTGGATCTCATGTGAGACAACTTACCTTACTAATATGGCAGATAAAAATGGCCATCTGTCTTAATAAGTTAGATCAGATCATGGCAGGGTCCAGAGGATGCCACGGACTGTGCAGGAGACACTGGGTCTTCATGGCTAGGAGCGGAGGAGAGGAGGAAGACAGGCCAGAAAAGGAACAAGGTTGCAGCCGCCTTAGATAGGTTCATTGCTACGTATGAAGCCATGGTCTGTTGGGAGCACATTCACTCCCAACTAATATGGATGAAAGCTGAGGTCCTTCTCAGATCCTCAGCCCAGGCTGACACATGCTGCTCACATGCTTGGGTCTGGACAGAACAAAAATCTTGGCAACACTGGCTGAATGCTTCCTGCTGGACTCCCTGGTTCTAGAAAAGGGGAGAGATGAGGTGCCAGGTGGGACAGATATCTCACCTACAGCATCAGGTGCCAAGAATGCAAAAGATTAAAATTTTAGCATAAAGGGCAGCTCTGGATACCCTGCATCATATCTTTACTGGTCCCACATCGCATTCTAGGTTGGGTACTTACTCGACATCTCAAAAGTGCAGATGTTGAGATCAATGTAGACATCTGGGAAGTTGTTTGTGGGCTACTCAGAGGTGCTCCAGGTGTCCAGCATTATCAGGTATTGCACACCTACATCTTCTCTGTGAGGACAGACTGTATGGAAAATGGACCGAGCGTGCATCCCTCACACACATCAGCTGGTACAGTCATACTAGCAAACCTGAGTTTGCAATGATTCTTTGCTCAAGCGAAGAACATTTACTACTCTTTGTGGGAACAGATAACTGGGAAGGAAGTTCTGCATCATTAGGGGCATTTCTGAGAAGATTCTTGGATATGCTGTAGTTGATTTTCAGGGTGGTGCTTAGAGACACAAGTTAGCCTAATGCTATTCTTCTGAAGTTTATCAAAAGCATATTCAGTGACTGGGCCAACATGATATATTGATTTTGTTCATGTGTTTCTGTTTATGGTGACTGATATAGTCCCAAAGATCATTAATCTTCTAGCATCTTTTTTGTTCTTTTCCTCTTGTTCAAGTTATACACCCTAGCTGCAGATATAGCTGCAAAATGGCTGTCAGAATGGAATACGATAGGGAGTTGCTGGAAAGGAGCCATTGCTGTGCCTTGTTACAGATTCAGAGCAAAAGCTTTCAAAGAGCATTCATCCGGCATTCCTACAACCACAGTGTGTGGCACTCCTGAAAAGTGTTTGGAAGAAGGTATCTGGCCCACCTACTTCACTTTTTAAAGCACATATTGACTACAGCATTAAAGCTGGTGTAACCAAAAGAAACCAATGGAGGTTAATTTTTAGTTTTGCTGAGTTGAAACAAAATCAAAAGGTCCTTTTTCTTACTTAGAGCAATGAAAACACAGTAAGTCAAACAAAGCACAATGAGGAATAAAAAGAGCTGTTAACTTGTCAGTGATTTGATTCATTTGTTGTAAGAAATGGAAATAAAACTGAGAATCCACTTAGAAAGTCAGACATTTAATTGTTCTAAAAAAATAACTGTTAAAGCAATCATGAAATGCATGCATCCTGTGAAGGACTCTAATTCTAATTGCTGTGTCTATAACTCCAGCTCTGAGTGTGTGCGATAAATGCAAGTGAAAGCAGTGCCTCTGAGGGGAGTGGTTTGATCCAGGTGTAGAAAGGGATCCAGAATTATCACCTGTAGCTGTTTCCTTGCTGATGCTTCTCACAATGATGAGATTGCTTTCTCAGACTGCTGTATGACTGCAGCTTCAGGTAGATAATGATTTAATTACTCAATTTTTGGATCGTTGATCAATGTCAGTGATCTAGAATGTGCTTTCAGTGACTGTATATCTACCAGGTTGGTAGATACATGCTCATGGGCTGAACTCTGATCTGTTCAGCTGAGATAACAACATAATATCAGTCTATAATTAATACAATCACTTGTGCTTACTGTCTGACTATAGAGAAAAAAATAAATACTCTTCCTGATGATGTTAGTATTCATTCTTCCCTCTGAAATTCTTTGAGTAATTTTGTAAAGCTTATGTTCTCACAAAGCAAACTGCAAGGAAAAATTTAAGATGTTTCCTAGATTATGTTCTTTAGTTCATAATATAGTTAAAAAGTTTTATGGAACAACTAGATATTGTTGAAGAACTTTAATTAGTTAATTTCTTACTAAGAAGTTTGGTTATTTCTGTCATTTGGTTATTTCATTACATGTGCGGCAGAACCCAGTTACAATCTTCTCCTTCCAAAGCAATGTGTTTTTGACTTTGGAAAACTCCTGGGAGTTGTGATTTCAGTATGCTTGAGTACGTGAATGGATACAGCTGGCCACGTGGCCAAAGGGCTCTTTTATTCACATTGCATTTAATTATAAATCTATAATCTACTCAAATTCTCAATGTCACCTCTGCTTATGGTGGCTGTGGAGGTGCTATTATTGAAGCAGACTGGAATATGCTTGCAGTGTAGCTACTGTGTATAAAAACTGCTTTGTGTTTTTCACTGACAAGAATTTCATAAGTGGTGGCCCAGAGGAAGGTGGTGTCATTGACAGGTTCTCTCTTGGCATTTGGAATATTTTACAGGCA
The DNA here is from genome assembly GCA_013389945.1 of Fregata magnificens. Lineage (NCBI taxonomy): Eukaryota > Metazoa > Chordata > Aves > Suliformes > Fregatidae > Fregata > Fregata magnificens. Next base: position 124,662 of record WAAD01011205.1, on the reverse strand, counting down.
AAGTGGAAAATTATATTTCAAAGGTTTTGGCAGTTTATCCAAGTATTTCATTAAAGGTCATGTGGCAGATCTTGTGCATTTCATACCAACTCGCTCAAGCTGAAATCACAGGGAGGCCCACCTCTTCTCCAGGTCCCTCAAGTGTATCCTCTTTCTGCTGTGATTTAAACCATCAGGGCAGTTGATTTCTCTGTCTTCCGTAAAGAAGTGGAGTGAAGATACTTCTGCCGTGTTTGGTATGGTGTTTGTAATGTCTGTGTTATGACAGAACAGCCAGCTTGGAGTGAGTGGTTCTGAAACGTGTTTAAGAATAAATAAATGTTCCCATGTTCAAACTAATGGCCTGGAGCTTTTTTCTTACTCTGAAGCTGCTTTGATCCCCCAAAAAGGAGTAGCCAATAAATAGGTTTGATGTATAGCACCAAAGTACAGTATGGCAGTATGGCAGTAAAATGTGGCAGAGTATATGCTAACAAACACATATATACAAACTGATTTTTTTTATTATTGCTTACTGTAAAAAGCTTCTTGTAAAGAAACAGGCAATGCTTTTGTTTCATTCTGCTTTTACTATAAGAATGGATAAGGGACAGAGGGCACAGCTTGGCATTCAGGGAGTGTGTGGTGGTTTGACCCTGGCTGGGCACCAGGTGCCACCCAACCACTCTATCACTCCCCTCCTTAGCAGGGCAGGGGGAGAAAATGAGGTGGAAAGAAACCTCGTGGGTCAGGACAAAAGCAGTTTAATAAAACAAAGACCACGTGCAGAAACAAAAGGAAAAAAAACCAACACAGACCCCATTCCCCACCTCTCGTGGTAGCTCTTTAGCTAGCTCCTATGTGAGCAAGAGGCAAGGCCAGCTCTGGATGGAGGCAAAGCAGTCAATCACCTATGACAGCAGGCTCTTGGCAAAATGGCTGTGGATCCATAACTGAGCTTATCTGTGTTAGAGACAGGGAAAATCAAATTTGATGGTGCCAGACAGCGGTGTCAGAATGTGTGAGAAGGCAGCTGCTTGGGGGAACATTTATTATTCTCCAACCAGGAACAGCAGGATCACAAGCCCAATTTACTAGAGTTCCCTGACAAACCTTTCTCACCTTCCACCTGCCAAGGCTGTAGGTACTATTCCAAGCAACTCAGTTTCAGGTGATGGGGTTCAATTTTTGCTAAGAAATTCTGAGAAGCGAACTCTGGACTAGGATGATGTTTGGCTTGTCAAGCTGGATGTGACACAAGCATGAGCATACGAGCACAAAGTAGTAGAAAAAAGAAAAGAATTCTGTTCGTAAATCATTCTCATTCATCTTGCTTATAAATGCAGGCAAAAGAAGATCACTCAGTATGGGCAACAGGAACCTCTAACCTTCTGGTTAAAGCACCTTTCGCAAGGCACTTTGTATAACTGATACAACTATATTCCACTCAGAGTCATCACAATGCATTTGTTTCAAAAGTCTGTGCTTGTAAAGACATGAAAATTGCCTTGTCTAAAAGCTGACTGTAAAGTGACTAGAATGCATGTTTTTGTCTCTTAATATATGTCCATTAAAATATTTTTTCCAGAAGAATTCTGCAGAAAAATAACTTTATTAAATGGGAATTGAGACTGTTTGGATTTTAAAAGTTGTTTTTTAAAACAGGAAAGTTGTTTACAGTTAAACTTCTAGAAGAATTTTCTAAGCACTGAAAAAATTGACTGTGAACCCCAGTCTTTCTGTTGCTTTAAAATAGAGGTTGTCCGTTTGCATTTTTTTGAACCGCAGCATGTTTCATACATAGTTCAGGTGCACCTCTAAGGCACCTCTGTTTTTACTAAGGGAGGAAATGAGTCATCAGGTGCTATCCAGCAAACACTCTGTGGGCACTCTGAGGATGCAATGGCATTCCCAGCCTCCCAACCTAATCTCACAGTGGTACCCTATGGAACCATTACCCTGTCTCATTTATGAATGATTCCAGGAGTTCCTCCTCACCACTTCAAAGGGTCTGGTATATGTCTTGTGGATGTCAGACAGATGAAGATTTTTTTTATATGGCTCACAGAGCAAGAATATTTGTCAGCCTTCTTTGAAATATTTTAGATATAATGACAGGAGTTGACCTGCATCACTCACCGGCCTTGGAGCAAAGGGGTTTTTTGTACATGGTTTGTTCTGAACCTCACTTTAGATATGAAATAAGCTTGGTTGAACCCTCGTGCACACTCTTTGTTGAGACAGCTCAAGATATTAGCAGAAATGCTGAAGTGAGAAACTCAAGACTCATGGGTTCACATTTTTGACTTTGCTTTTCTTTAGGCAGGGAGAAGAGGGAAGTCTGCAGAAGCCATACTATTTGCTTCAGCTGGCAGTGAAGTGCAGATTTCTTGGTTTTGTGCAAAGGATATTGGTACGCTGCGCAAAAACTTTTAGCTTCACTTGACATGGTATTGATACTTACACAGATTTCTTCTTGTTATACAATTATGGAAATGAACCCAAAAGGTGCTTAATCAATGACTAAATAACAGGGCTGAAATAGTGGTAATAAGAGCACAATGTCCTTACTCAGTGAGCACCATCAGAGAGAACCAATGATATTCGTGAATTATAAACAGGTGCTCTAGAGTACCACATCATCACATCATTTCATAGTAGGAGAAAACAATCCGCTCATGTCAAAAATCAAAGATACAACAGAAGCAACTGTTCCTAGACTGGGATCCTATCATTACATGGCTTCATTTTTTGGAAATCATTGGATTAGCATGTTACTTGTGTCTTGGGACAATAAGGACTTAAATTCATTTATTTGCAGTAGAAATGTCAGTTTTAGTAATATTTTCACAAAGAGTCCTTTGTATATTACCCACCCTTATAGCCTTCCTTGTCTGCAGATTTTCAGTCTGTATTTATGAATTTATTTTGGTCTGCATCTGCTTATGTATTTGAATAAGAGGTTTTCTACATGTATGTTATTTTAGGGTGCTTCCTACGTACAATGTGTGATTACACGAAGTGTTACTGGAGAAATGAACTTTTGAGGACAGAAGTCATGTTTGTTGTTTATCACGTCCCAGTTTCTACGTGCATCCATGGCAGTAGATCTGAACTCATTCCTCTGACAGGAAGACTGTATAATGTAAAATTGATGTTTCAATCTGAAAACTCAGTATTTTTTTCTTTAGAAAGAACAGAGTTCTTCTGAAGAGGGATGCTATATTAGTTGCTGAGTCTCACAAACACAGCATAAGTGGCGTCGGTCCTTGATGTAGACCAAGCTGAAAAGAACTGGAGGGAGTTTTCATCCTAGCTATGAGTTCCCAGCTGTGCTGTCAAATAACTACTACCTTTGTGTGAACTCTAAGCACAACAGTGAACCACTAGACCTAGCTTAAAGGCAGGCAAAAGTACTTCTTGCAACGTACAGTTGTATCTTGGAACTCAGAATATTGTGGAGGCCAAAAATACAAATGGATTCAGAAACCAACTGGATGAATTAATGTAAAAAAATTCCCCTAGAGGTATTAAGTGCAAAGGTGTGGGTACAGTTTCTGGGTTATGATGTCCTAAGGTACATGTTTTCACAAGCTGCAAGTTTAAGTGTCTCTGAATACCTTTTCCTTACAGCCCTTTCCTAAATATCACCACTGATCAGTTAGAGGGGCAACATGGAGCTACACTGAGCTAGGCTGTGTCTAGGTAGACCAATATGGCCACATTTATTTGAGATACAGTTGACTGCGCATGTCCCAAACATCGCCTTAAATAACAGTCTACATGATAGACCCTAATTGTCCAGAGCATGATAATGATAGTAGTTAACTAGAGAAAGGAAATTCCACTCATTTCCTGGTCAGTCAGTCAAAAGCTGGAAAGTATGGAAAAAACCCAGCATGACATGGTACCAAAGGAGAAGAAACAGTCTTATTTGCACTGCTCACCTGGAAGGTGTTTCCTGGTGTCCCCACCTGCAGGGTGTCCTGTGCCAGCCCCTTCCTCTGAGATGCTCACCTCCCACCTTCACCCTGAGAAAGAAGGATGGGGTGGCTCACCGGTGGTCTCGCCGCTCAGCAGGGCGGTGGGGAGCTGGAGACTGGCCCTGCTGCAGTGTTGCTGGGGCAGGGATGGATGGCTGAAATGGGGTCCTGGGCTGTGGGCAGTGTTGGGGGGAGCCCCAGGGGCCTAGGCAGGGACAGGCAGGGCTGGGGGGTGCCCTCGGGCCCCGGACAGACCCTTCACAACTTTTCTACAGGGCAGGTTGGCTCTGGACTCCATGTGCAGCACTTTCTCACTAGGAAGAGAAAGCAGTGAGTTTAGGCCATTTTAATGGGTACTGGCTGACTAATGGAAAAAACCCGTACTAATAAAAACCAGTATTGCTGAAAGAAAAAGCCAGAGAAAAATGCTTGTTTTCTTGCATCCTTTTCCAGAAGGCAGAAGGAAAAGACAGAATGGAAAAAAAATGAATTATAAACAGCACAGGAAAGATCAGCTCAAGGAGTTGTTGAGAGAAAGGAATGTGAATTATAAAGAACTAAAAAAGCCACACCCTGCTTGCCTGAACTGCTGGAAAAGCCATGTTGTTCTAGGGTCAGAGGTGGCCTCAGGCGGAAGGACACATTTGCTAGTGTGATCCACCAAACTTGCTGGACACCTGGAGCTGGAATGGGCCACCAGAATGTCCAGGTGCTGGGGACATCCCTTCATCCCATACAGGGGTGCTGGTGACTGACCATGCTTGAGGTTAGACCAAGGTTTTTGAGTCAGGGAAGATGTGGTAGATGGGAGACTTCTTCTTGAGGGAAAACCAGGTGACCAAGAAAAGGAGCCAGCTGTACCAGGCAAATTAGAACAGCTGTCTACCCCATGCATAATTCCTCAGGCAGTATGGATCCTATATTTTTTATCTCAGGATAAAGACAGGGGTGATGCTGAGATATTTCAAAGTGCTTTCAAGAGAAAGAGCGAATTAAAGTAGGAGACTGATGGGAAAATGTAGTAGTATCATATTTCCTTATTCATGGAAAAGCCACTTACATATCACATGGCTGATAGTGTTATGGAATATAGTAATGGACTGCTTAAACTTCCCTTACTTAAAAAACTGCAAATGGCTTGAGATGGCACCCAGAACATTTATGAGGAAATTTTAAGGAACTTAGGAAATAGATTGATTTTGAAGTATTTTAAATTAGGAAATTACTTAAGGAAATGACTTCTAATAAGAGTTTAACAGCTCCTGAAGAGGTCTATGTGTTATCAGGCCTTCAGATATTTATGCTTTATGCCCATATTAATTTAATTCTGTAATAGACCACGAGCTAACGTACAAGTAGCTTGTAAGATGTCCGGTAAATACTTAGAGCTCATTTCCATGTTTTTTACCTGAGGTAAATAAAGCGTGTTATCAATCCAAAGGTTGCAACAAGCAAAACCCAGTAATTCTAGTGTCACTGTAAGGTCCATGACACATAATTGTCGTCAGCAGGCTTACCCACACTAAAATGGAAATGCCCTCTTCTGACTGTGGTTTTGCTGTAGGATAGATAGTTCACAGGCTTTCAATAGTGAAGATGTGTTCTTAGAAAATAGGCATGGGAGTAGTCATAACTAACTCTAGATGCCTAAACAGTAGAGACTCATTGCAGTTGCATAAGTGTAGGATTCTATGCAATTGGTGATGGTACCCAGTGTGGCTGCTGGCTACCACACCAGAATGGAGTAGGCTTCTTATATGTCCTCTGTCTTATCTGCCAAAGCCATAGGATGTGTTAGATACCCTGCGGCAACTCAAATCTCACTGGGTGCTAATGTTTCGGCAACTAAATTCAGCTGCAGAGAACTAATCTAAGCAACTCATCTGTGGTCTCTCTATAGGCAGGGGAATTCTGTCCTTACTTTAGAAAGCAATAATGAAAATGATACAAAAGTAAGTCTCTTTAATCTTGCTTCAAAGCCTTTCTGTGTTGTGGAAGCTACTCTTCAATGAGCAGGTCTCCCTCCCCTGAGATAGGGTCTGAAGTGGATGTTACATTCCCTCTCTGGAGATGCTGATCTTTCTCTTTTGATATAGTAGAAGATATAAGTAGAAGAGACAACTAACTTAGCTAGCACATGGCTGTGTGAGATAAATCTAGCCTTAGGCACAGTCTCAAGATGGAACAAAAGAGGATGGGCAGTGTGACAAGGCGTGGAGAGGGTAAGGAGTTACTATCTGGGTAGAATGAGTAGGTCTGGTGGACTCGAGGCAGACTGGGAGAAGTGTTGTCTGCAGCAAACCAAACCATTGCATTTAGAATCAGCACTGTGTTCACTGCGAATATGAAACTCCTAGTGGGACTGCAGCTCATGTAGCCTCATCTGAGCCAGCTGCCAACTAGCTAGCAGTGGGTACCGCTAGCAGCATAGCTGGCAGTAAGCTGGGTCTTGGCATAGATCAGCTGCTCAAAATGACCCTAGTTCCATGGAGGAGAGTCTGTACTGAGCCTGCTCTGCTACAGTTACACTGCCAGCTAGTTTAAAATTAGCCTCTGCATGTATATATGAGCAGGATATATTCTTAAGTGTAGCACTGGAAATTTCCCTACAAACTGATTAATTAACAGTGTTAATTATACTTAGAAGTAAAATTTACACTGCTGTCCCAGCTAGTGAGTAGAAGGTATAGATGATGGTGTTTGCTCCCTAGGTTCTGCCACATAAGAATAATGTGGTTATGTCTCAGTAGAAATGGTGGATGCTCTGGGGGTTATTTTAAATCAGATTTTGTATGCTGAGGTTCCTGAATGGAAAGCTATCATATGCTGTCTGAAGCAGGACGATGATCCCTCCTAAGTTTGTGTTCAGTCATTTTGCTAAGTGCAGTTATGTGTTGGTAAGCTACCACAATTTTAATAGAAATGCCTTGATACTTTTATAGAATTTCCCAGATTATCAGAAGTCAATAGTAAGTGAACAATCTGGGTATTTGCAATTGTTCTTGTTAAACTGACTTCTGTCCTAGATACAGAAGCTAAAATTAGTGGTATTTAGGTCAGGCTTAACACCCTATATTACACTTGCAGGAAATGATAAGCTAGAGGGGAAGTATTCAAGATGGGGGGTAATCTTTAAGCAAAAATACAGGGATGGGTTGGTTTTTTTTTGGAAAGCATAGTTCAAAGAGTATGTACACATATAATTTGGAGATGCAATACAATTACCAGAAATAATTTAAAATGGCTTACTTCACTTGAGTATGACTCTTTGAAGAATAAATAGTAATTGTTTTAAATGCATAATTACTTTAATATTGGCTCCTTTCAGCAAGTCGCAGACTCCTAGATTAAGCTCTAAGTCCTGTGCATCTGTCCACTCAAATTCTGTTTATTCTTCAGGCTGTCATAGTTCCATTATTAAACCCCTTGAAGCCCTTTGATGTGTTCCTGCACATAAAAAGACTGGTGCAGACTTTCATGCAGCCTGATCGTTGCTATGCTAACTTTTTTTCAGACTGAAGTCTGAGAACAAGTTAAAGTCATCATTAAGAAATCCTGCTAACAAGAAATACTGAATTTTATAAAGGTATTTATGTCCACATAAAAAGTTTTTTTGCAAAGCCTTGCCTGTTAGGCTGCAGATATATTTCTGATTTTCTGAAAGAAATCCAGGCTTGGAACTTGGCTGCGTTTCTTCGGAAGGCACGGTCTGCTGTCTGCGCTGAGCCACAGAATGGCGTACTTTGATCTTACAGCTAAGTACCATGCTCTGACGCCTGTTGGGAAGCAGTGCTTAGGATTTATGTAGCAGGTCCTTTTTGGACAGTGCTGTGAGTACCATCTTGTGGACTCTGAGGTCCTGACCACCTGTGGCATTCAGCTGGGCTCTGTTGAGATACACCATCAAAACAACGTTGATTGCTTATTTTTTGCCTGATTTGCACAGGGTGACAGCCATACCTGTGGCACGATCATCCTTCTGCTGTCCTGAACTGCAGGTGAGAGTTCTCTGGGCTATCATGTGCAGAGTGTATACAGACATCCCACCTCTGTGCAAATACTTAACAAAGCAAATATAGCCAGAAGCTTCCTTAAGTTTGCTGTATGCCCTCTCCACTTTTCAGAAGCTCATCTTACAGATGGCTCTGTAAGGTTTTGGCTGGTGAGCTGCTGAGATCCTGACTCCAGTGGAGTCACACTGCCAAGAAGCTGGCAGAGAAGGGCATGCAAATCTCGAAGCTGAGGGAAAAGGCTTTCTCATGGATAGTTCCAAGTTTCTGCCAGATTCCTGAAATTTGTAAAAAAAACAGAGGAATCCAGGGAGTTCTCTGAGGTGAGGGTGAAAAGAAAAAACAGGCTGTCCTTTTACCATGGTTTATTTGAGGAAAAAATTTCCTTTACATTTCTCTTCTTTGATCTTGCTCATGTAACCTATAGCTATTAAGAAATCCATGCCATCTTTGTAATGAGCAATAAAACACGCCAAGCTCCATGTGTTAGCCCAATTCTGATCTGAACAACTAATTCCTAGTTTTCTGCAATTCCATCTCATTTCTTTTGTCTTTCACCTCAAGAGAAAGACTTCTCAATGCCGAGTAGCAATACACAGAACCTACATGTGCTTATTCTAAAGTATTTTATAAGCCTTTATTTATAAGAAAAAAGCATTGTACAGAATAGTAGAAACCAATAGGTGTTAAGCTCTCAAGGAAATGGTCATCATTTATTCTGCTCTCTTTCTTACAGTTCAAAGGTGTATGTTGTATCAGAAAAACCTGTAACTAAGTATTATTGACACGGCATTGAGACATTCCTTGTTTCTTGCCTTTTCCTCTGCCTTCCCGTTTTTCAGCATGCATTTTACCTCCATGGGGGTTCTGCTAATCTTCAGTTTGGTCCTAAGGTGGCAGCATCTTACTTCAATAGAAAGTTTCAGTCCTGTTCGGCTGTGTTGTGGCTTGATCCCAATATTGTCCAGGTTCTCTACATTAGGCACACTTTTAGCTAAGCAAATGAAGACGTATTCTGTGCTTGCTTTCTGGAGCAAAGAGCTTTCAGTGTGAGATACAACATCCCCAGAAAGTCTACTAATTGTGGACTACAGATAACTTGCAATGTACAGTGATAAAAGCAGAGTAACTGAATACTTTGCTATTTGCATTTTCATGCTGTGGTAATACTGTTACAGAACTCCTCTGACCCCACTTTCCCATGATACAGTGTTATGGTATGCCTGCTGTGACAAACCCATAGGGGGGACACTCATTTTCTGTACATTTGGGGTACACTTTCAGCTGCGCTGTACCCTCTTGTGCTCTTTGGATTTTGGCTGCTGAGCATGTCAAGGGTGGAGGGGTCTGTATATGCCCCCATTATCCTGGGTAGAGTTATTACCTAGGCCAGTTACACCTGGGTAAAGAGCTGTCAATTTTACAAACTCCTGTTCGAAGATATTTTTGTGATCAAAGTGCCTGCGGACTGAGACGCCATGGGCTTCCGCTCCTGTCGTAACCTTCCCTTGTGAATTTAGGCCACTTCCTTTAGGTCTGGGTGCCCCACTTTCCCAGTTTGGAGGAGAAAGAACAACAGTGCCTCCCACACACCTTTCTTCTGTCCTGCCGGCTTAGGCTGTAGGCTTTGTGGACAGGAAGCATCTCACTGTTATTTGTCCAGGGACTAGCACTGGGGCGGGGGGAAGGTTCTCCGTCTGGACCGAGAAGGCCTGTTGTTATCACTGTAACATAAATAATGATTCAATATCCACTTAGCAATAGGACAGCCCTGACTGCAGCTTTTCACTAAATGGGAGGGAGGGGGAAGCTTGCACAGCTGTGTGGTGCAGACTGTGCTGCTGGGGACGGGCTGGGTAGCTAATGGTTTCTTAGCCTCTCTGGTAAATCCGTGTCTGTAACAGCAGAACAATACATGAAACAGTTTCTCTAGCTGTAATACATCTTTCTGCTTTTGCTTTTTTGATCTTTTTCTTCTTTTTTCTTTTTTTTTCTCCTGAAATGGCACTGCTGAAGACCTTCATAATGGCCGAATAGATCTAAACAATAGCTGCACTGACCATACCAGCTCAACAAGGCTGAATCACACACAGCTTATGCTTCAAACTCTGAGTTCAGAAGGAAAGAAAGTGGAAAATGTTTTGTGCCTCTGACCTCTCAAGTGTCATCTTCTTAGCAGCTCAGATCACTCTTCAAAATTATTCTATTACTCATCCGGCTCCCTGACATCTGTTTCATCGTTTCCTGTCCAGGCAGTAATCCAAGTAACCAAAATAAATTTTTTTTTTGAAGCAGAACACCTTGTCTGTAAGCTTGCAGGGATGACAAACCATGGTAAATATTCCTGATCGTGTGAAGCTCCATCATTACAACTTGAAAATCCAACTGAGAGAAGGGATGAGGTAAAGAAGTGTGTTTATAAGACGCTGTTCTTTGCTGGGCTAAGAGTATGTGGCATACCACGTGTATCTCTATGAGCGGGGATAGGAATACACCACTGATTTCCATTCACCAGTCTAAATAAGGACTGCACCCTAAGAAGCAATAAAGACAAGGATGAGTGGATCAATAGTTTGTCTTGATCAGCTAAATTATTTGGATGATAAAGAGTTGTCAACACACTACTGCTATGACTCAAGCTACAGGCGGAACATCAGCTGATACTGGAAATTACAGAGCTACGACAATAACACCAGCTGAGGATCCGCTCTGTTACATGGGCCCAGTGCTGATCTCATTTGCTGGGACAAGTGTAAATTCATTACTTCACTGGAGTTACTTGGAGTATCAGTGAGCTCAGAATTTGGCTGACTATCTATTACTGATTTCTGACACATCATTTTACAGCATTAGCTGCTTATTCTAAAAATCTAGGACTGTGACTAAGCCATCCACCACCCTTTTGCATTACCTTTTAGTAACAGGATCCCCAGATTCCCTGGTGAAGCTAATAGTAGAGATTATATTTTTTCAGAAGTGTGGGAAAGTCCCAGCAATGTTTTGGGTTGCAGGACTCATCCCCTGCAATCACGGGTGACCATGCAATGGCCCTTTTGCTTGTGCAGAGCAGTCCTGAAGACACACGGCCTTTCCTCCTGTAGATCTCCAAACACCTTATAAAGGCAGTTAAGCATTATAACTACACATATGAGACCAATTTAAATAATAAGTAGGCTGAGAATATGTAGTCTACTGACACACATTACTGATGGCTGAATGCAAGACTGCTTGTGATACACCTGATAGATATGCCAGTAAATCTCTCATTACAATTTGGTAGTTCATTGCTGTAGAAGCACACAGCAAATTAGATTCAGCCAGAGTCCTGGGTGTGGAAATTGCAGTCAATATTATCTATCACGATTGTGGCATATCCTCTAATAGTGACCCAGCAGGCACTGGGTGTTTAAATTAACCACAATGCATTAGTCCTGAAGATAATTAACTTTGTAAAATTTTTAAAAATTCAGATACATGTTAGTACATGCAACTATAGGTCTTTGATATACTGCAAGCAACTTCTGGAGATTGCCCTGGAAACAAACAGAGAGCAAATGACAGTCCCTTGTGCTTGCTGTTTAATGTGAACCGTTCAAGAGGGGAAGGCCATTTAGACTTCATTGAAAAGCTGAAAACTGATTCTGTTAGTTCTGTGTGCTTTTATAATATGTGATGTAGGCTTGCCCCCTAATAAAGGGGTTAGCTTTTCAAATGCATAACTTTGTAAAAAGTAATCATGGCACATGTGAAAATGATGACAGACAAACCACAGGCAATTAGGGGACTGATCTGGTTCACTTAATCATGAAAAAGTTTTGATGATTCTGTGAACTTCCAAGATATGTGGTGCATTTTGAGGTTTTTATTCCTGACCCTTGCCATTCACTCTCTTCCTGCCAGCTACAGCAATCCACTGTTCTCAGTATATGAATGCAGCTTCTCTTGCTCACAGACTCATGGGGTAACTCTGTGGTCCGGTGCTCCCAGTCAGCAGCAGTCAGCAGAAATGGCTAATGCGGTTGGATTGCTCAGCACTGCATCTGAACAGACCTTGTTTGTTGTGTTAAATATGGCTGCAACAGTGCTCAAGTTACATGGCATCACTAGGAGCCTCGGTTTGTGTGACTTAAATTTGCTCTTATTTTTTAAATTCAGCTCAGGACAGTAAAGGGGATCATTAGTGGGAGAGTGGCCAGTTAGACATGCTTAGTGGAGACAGACAATAATTCAGCTAATGCTGAACTTAAAAACAGATCTATATCTATCTAAAGCTGTATCTAAGTTTATGTATATATATATTGAAGTTAGTTTCACAAGGGGAACAAAAGTTTTTTTGGATACCTCTTATTTTGGTAGATTCTACTTTGCTCGGTCATACTGATCGCATGGCTAAAGGATCCATAGTGTATAGTTGTCCAGCTGACATTGAAGCAAGAACATTTTTACAGGGAATTTTACTCAATCTTGTTTCCTAAAAAAATGGTGAGGCAGGCAAATACAATTTTAAAAAACCCAGCAGATTGTACTGCTTTGCTCTATTAAGTCCCTCAGCTTCTGCCAGAATGTCCATGAGAAGCAGCAAAACTTTTATATGAAGTATAGTAGTGAGATGAGGGTGCTGGAATGGAAACTTCATGCTTTTATTTCCTCATGTCACCAATTCAGTGCCTGACCTTTGATAAATGCCATAACTGCTGTACAACTCAATTTTCCTTCCAGTGGCCTTGCCTTTCACCTTCATTAATTCCTGAAAGGCTGTTAACGCTTCAGAATCTTTGCCTGAAAGGTTTTAAGAAATGTGGAGCATTGTAGCATGCAATAATAATGATGATAAATATCTAGTTCATGCTTGTATATTTGTTTTTGATTTCTTGCTTTCTTTCTGAACCTAAACCAAACCATTTTCATATTTTTCCCTCTTCCTTTCTCCTCAAAATGTGTCTTGCTCCCTATCATCCAAAATGCCACTAGCTCTATTGCTCTTAGAAGTAAAGCATGCATTCTACATTTATTCCACAATTTCTCATGTACTCCTGTATGGAATTTACCCGATAGATAGATGCATTTGCTAAACACTGTGCAGTATTATGGTTTGCCACAACACAGTTTGCATCCATCTGGGGGCAATCAATATGTTTCTATAAATTTCTTTGCTTGTATCCAAGTATCTTTTACGTATATCATAGCTTTGCAATTATTTCAAGCAGAATATGGTAGTGGAAGTACCCTTGGAATTCAACTAGAGCACAAAAAGTTATTTCTATGTTGAGTCCTGTGCGTGAATAAAAATTCCCCATATCGGTGCTCTACTCATATAAAACTGAAATTGGAAAGAACTGCCCTATGTTCCCTATTGCAAAGTTGACGTTTCCTGATATTACTCTTTCTGTGGCTGTAGTTCTGGCATCCAGGGTAGCAGAAACCCAGGGGAAAGTGTGATAAAATCATAGTTTCTGTCCTCAGTGTGTTTTCAAAGAAGTTTTTCTCTTAGGCATTCAATTCCTAATTATTTAAAGTTTTTTTTACAACTTTTTAAAAATTTACTTGCGTATGGAAAAATCTATAAATTCCAGGGAACTGTTGTAAAGTGGTTTTGCTAGTAACCGAACAAAGGACTGGATTGTGTTAAACTATTCAGGTGAAATGAATGTTATTTGTTCCCTTTTTGATAACAGAAAAAGAAAGAGCTACTTTTTTTAAAAAAAAAATCTCCTTTGGATATTTATTTGTAAACAGTGCTAGAGGCTGTAGGTCTCTTCTGTGTAATGCAAAGGTCTGTAATACAAATGATATAAAAATACTATCCATCCATATGAAAACCATCAAGTATCGTGGAAGTCTTTATAGTGATCTAAGACATGGAGTGGGTTATTCAAAAGTATCAATAAAGTGTTCTCTGAAATCGAACTGAACCAATAATTACATTTTTACAGATACTTGTCTATAAAATCTTTGCCTGCACACACAAGCAAGAGCTTACCAACCCAAACGTGACAGTCATCAGTGCATATTGTGCTTTTGGAGAATTTTGCATGTATAAATCTGGTTGTGTATCTAGAAGTGTGAGAAATGGTGCAAGTAGCTCTCAAATTCCACTTGCTTTTTTCAGATAGTAGGGAGCAGGCCATCGTATAAAAGGTTAAGTATATATTCTGTCAGAAATCCAGATGAATGCATTATTTTTGCATGTATAGCTATCAGAATATGTCAGAACTCTTGTCCTTTTATTGCCACTGAACTGGAGCGTTCAAAATGCTGTTTTCTCTAGAATGCCATGGCCAGTCTTAAGTGTAAATGGGACTTGTCTCCTCACTCTCATTTTCATAGTGTGCATCTGACATAGGAAATTTGACATTAATTGTTACTGTTACATCGCTATTACTTTTGTAAATGCAGAGCATGAACTGTTGGCTTGCCTAGTTGTAAGTTGAATTATGCCTGAATTCTGCACATAGTCAGGAAACAATAAATGAAGAGGCCACAAACACAAGCAGAAATACATTTTTTCATTTTCTGAACCTTTTTTTTCTTTTAACAAGAAGAAGTAGCAGAAGAAAAGATTGTGGTAGTGTAGGAAGAGAAAACTGTGAGAAAAAAGAAAACAAAAAGCGAATGAAGTGTAAAATATGACTCTAATGAAAAATTGCTTTCTTTAGATGTACATTTGCTTTGAAATCCATGCTGGGTCTCCTAGTACCTGCTGAGGTTAGCTTTAAGCCCTGAAGCTAAGATTTAAAATAATATATATTTGCTCTTTCATCTCTGTGCTCTATTGTATCAATTTCCATGAAAACACCTGGAAGGATTCTTAGAGCTCGTCATGAACTCTGACTCTAGAGATTTTCATCTTTAGTTCCTGCTGTGAACTGATGCTACACATGCCATGATCTGTCTGTGGTTTCTTTCTAATCTTTGGTATAAAATGTAACATATATCACAGGAACCAGTGCAAACAGATTCACCTGGCTAGCAGCCTTCTACAAATTTTTTTCTTTTTGAAATTTTTACTTAGAAAGCTGATATACAATGCTGATCTAAAAAACCTTGGAATTTCTAAATCCAGAAAGCTTAGGCATGTTAATCCATCCAAAGTTTGAGTACCTAATTTCCAAAAGTATTTAAGGCTTTAAGGTATCTCTTCTTTTTCTTTCTGCTTTTCCTTATTTTTCTAATGGTTATCATGGGGGCCTTTGCTCTCCATGCCAGTGACAAGGACCTCAGGCCCCTCTCTTTATCAGATGCTCATATTCTTCCATTGCAAGGTCTTCATTGACTGAAACCCCACAAAACCTTCAGAGACTCTTTTGTAAGTGAAGGAGTATTGATTTCACTCTGAATTAGATTAGTCACTAATCTCCTACTCTTAATCGAGGGGCAAAGATAGAAGCATCCTTTAGAGAATATTATGGGCTACGTTATGATGATTTTTGTCAAGGATCCTTAGTAAAATATGTTTGGTTATCATCCTCAGATGATATATTGTGATATTAGCAGATAAATGTTTCCAATATAACCCCATAGTTTTAGAAAGGTGCTTAAATGTCACTTCTTTTCCAGAAGTCTTGAGAATAGAAAAATTATGCAACATTTCAAATTCATGAACTGAGTCACTGTCCAAAATCAGAACAGAGACTTTAAGATTTAAGTGAGGAGGACTTTGTCCATAATTTTTATTAATTTTTTTCACATAACTTCAAATTTTTTTCCAGTTCTTCAGAATATTTCAAAAAAGAATTAAACAAAAAAAATCCAAATTCAAACTGAGCTGTAGGGGGGCATTGTCAGGCAGAGCGATTCTATCAGCCATATGAGTCAGTCAGCTACCAGTAAAGTAAATCCGTGCTGCTAATTTTGCAGAGTGAGAGTTGTCTTTTGAACACAAAATGTGCCCTGGCTTCGTGAAGTTTAGACTCTTGACTGCAGTCTTTTGTAATATGTTTTGACGCGATGGGTGCCGAAATGTGCAAGGAAGAATCTGGAGGACTTTTGAACAATGTTGTGCTCACCAGTGTTTCTCTGTGCGTGAAGAGAAGGCCCCTTGGCATTTCCTTCCTTATCCTATATTAGGAGGAGTGTCACCAGCAGGTCGAGGGAGGTGATCCTTCCCCTCTGCTCAGCGCTGGTGACACCACACCTGGAGTGCTGGGTCCAGTCCTGGGCTCCCCAGTACAGGAGAAAAAGGGACATACTGGAGAGAGTCCAGCAAAGGACCACAAAGATGATGAAGGGACTGGAGCACCTGGCATATGAGGAGAGGCTGAGACCTGGCACTGGTCAGCCTGGAGAAGAGAAGGCTCAGGGGGATCTCATCAATGCATATAAATAAATACCTGGGAAAAAAACCCCAACAGACCTCAACCATTCTGTGATTCTATGATCTGCCTCCAAAATTTGGACTGGAAGTGGCAGTGGGAGCTGAGCAGAAAGGACTGTGGCAGAGAGTCAAGAAGGCATTCGGGCTCTGCGCTGCAAGGCAAGGGCAGGGGTGGCCTTGCCTCCTCCTTCCCAGGCGGCAGCTGTGGCCTCTTCTTGCTGCTGCAAATCCAGCAAGCTCCCACTGTCACCCGTTTTCTGCCCCAACAAGCTTCATCTAAGCCATGCTGCTCCCCAAAGCTCCTCAGCTTTCAAAAATGTAAAAGGGCCCTGAGTATAATTTAACAATGATGTCATCAATTCCATCATACTTGGCTTCCAAAAGACACTATGATTAGCCATCTTCCAGGAGACAGAGCTTCTCCTTCCCAGCTACAGCCGTTTCCATGGCTGAGTGGCGGGGGGAAGGCAGGAAAAGATGCCAGAGGCCTTCTCCATTCCCAGATCTGCCAAATACAAAGGTCTGGGCCCGATATGGGCAGCCACTGCTGGCTCCATCCTTGTCTCACAAGGAGAAGCTGGCTGTGGCTGTATATGTGGGATTTCTCTCAGAGGGTAACAAGCCAGGGCCCAGCTCTTAAATCTGATGCTGTAGGAGATCTGTGTCTGCCCATACCGCTCTGTTGGAGGCAGCAAAACTGAGTACATGCACCAGCACTGCAGTGATTTGTGACATACCAGTACCATCTGAGCTGGTTTTTTGGTGGCAATTTTTCTCTAGACCTTCCTAAAACCACCTTATTTAACAAGGTAAATATGGCAAATCTGAGGTCAAATTTCTTTTATGGGACTTTAAATTAATGTGGTACATCGGTCCCTACAAAATGTTGTGTGAGTTGGTTACTTAGGACCTTCTTCAGAATTGTTGCTTTAATCCTGGCAAAACCTTAGCCTGGCTTTTATATAGCCTCGTATACCTTAATCTAAACAGAGCCTAGCAATATTGTGGCTATCACCAGAATTTGAGGAGTGGGATCTGCTAGTGATAGGAGTCCCATTAAGTCACTTGTCACCACTCCCATCGCCACAAATCTGCTTGTAGTGCTAGTGAGTCTCCAGTGAGTTTTAGGGTACTGCAAAAGATATTGTGGTATTACTGTACGCAATAACTAAATGCAAAACGAAGAAGAGAAACCTGCCCGTGTTCAGTAATAGTGAGTGTTCAGATAAATTGGGAGGGGTGACAATCTCCTATCTTTCTATCACATATTCTTTGTTAGCAATCCAGCTTCCCTATAACTGAGTTCATGAAATGAAAACAGTTCTGTCAAACAGGTAAACACTTTTTACAGTCTCTGTCCTAAAGAAAAAAAGACACAACCCCACCCAGCCCCTTCAAATGATTTGCAAGGCACTGGAAGCGCATTGGCAATCAAATAATCTCAGTGTCTTTAGGTGCACTTTCTGCCATCTGGAGACAGAGTTCCTGGAAAACGTGAAAAGCACAAAAATCCATTGTCATTGTTTAAAGGGAACAACTTAGTGTCTTTAGATATATAGGGAGAAATAGTGGGTTAAATAGCACAGTAAATGCTCATTTTTAAGAACAGTTGAGTCAAGCAATGTAATGATATGGCCTCTACACACAGATTTTAATGTTGGGGATCTCTCAGCCCTAGCTATTCCTGCAAATGACTGTTTGCAGCTGTAGCAGACTACTTAATTCTGGGAAGTGCAAGTTACTATTTGGTGTCATGAGGCCCGAGCAGCTGCAGAGAATTACTTAGCCTGGAAGTGAGATGTTTCTTCAGGGATTGTATTAGAATTGTGATTTTTGCATTTGCAGTTCTGGAAGCCTCCTGGTGCTGTCCTGAGAAGGCATCTCGAGCCCCACCTCCAGCAGAACATCGCTTGCTAAGGATAAAAGCCATTTGTTAGGTTTTCTAGATGTTACTGGCTTGAATGCCTACTAATGGTAGATGCAACAGTTAACTGTGATGTGGCATATTTTCCAGATTTGTCTTTGCTCTTTGCACTGATGTTCCTGGAAAGCCTTTTTTTTTGTTTGTTTGTGTGGTTGGTTTTTTTTGTTTGTTTTTAAATAATTATTTAAAACATGAAGTTAACCACTGGGGAAATAGTGAATTTCTTTCCGAATTTTCAGATCTGTTTATCATTTGGGAAAATATGCTTTAACTGAAACACAGGGAATGCTTTAATCAGACATACAAGTTACTGGCCTCAAAGACTGTATGGAATTTGCTGGTGAAAGGGCAGACAAGATGACCTGCTGGTTCTTCCTGGCTTCCAGTTCTGTTAATTTGCTAATCACATCTGTGGGATTAGAAGTGTCTTCAGAGAGTTATGATGTCCAGACTATTTGTCATGCTAGTTCAGTAATGTCCCAGACTGTGGAAAAAAGTAATCCAGCTCACTTGATGTCCTCCAAGCACAGGAATTGCTTGATGTCTTTTGGATTAGTTCAGCCCATGTAGTGATTAAAAGAACTTATGTGAAACTCAAACAAAGTTGTTTTTCCTTCAGTCTAGCAACCAGCAATCACACTAGTGGGCCTAATTCTCTGCTCTGTTATGCTGTAACCCTGCTGGTTTCAATAGAGTCATGCTGGTGTCGAAATGATTTAAAGGACCAGTGAGTGAAACATAGCAGCTGAAACATATAGACTATTTAAAAAAATTACCAAATCTGGAAATTTGATTGGCACTTTTTTTTTTTTTTTTTTTTTTAATTATTTTACTTTATTTTTTATTCCAAGGCATGGATGCTCATATTTTGGGAGCTGCCCTAAAAGTTACAGAAACTAAGGTCTGGACTTCTTTTTTCTTGGGCATCTGTTTATCTTTCCTTCAGTTCATGATTGTTCCTGCCTCTCAGGGTATTCTTCGGTGCTTTGTTCGGCACAAGGAGGCTCCTGCCATTTCCTTTGGGCAATGTGAACTTGTCTGGACACTGAAAATGAGCAAAGACAGTACTTTTCCTACTTTTATTCTGCTTTGTATTGACTTCTCTGATTTGAATGTTTTTCCACATATTGTTTTTCATCGTCTCACACCCTAACAAGATATTATCATATAAGATAGCACAATCTGTTATGAAATACTTAGGCCTTGCCAGCAGCTTTTATTTGACACTTTAATAATGATCTTTAGGAGAGAAGTGGGAATTGCAAAGCACAAAGAATCTCCAGATGTCCTAAAAATGTATGACGTAGGATTTGCAGAATATTTCTCTACTTGAGAGGTTTCTAATTTTTGTTTGAAACAGCACAGTACTGTGTTACCCTTGCCTGAATTAAAATGATCACAATTTCATTTACAGATTGTCTCTTAGATTAACCCTGTACCCTGGATGTGTCTGGTTTATTACTGAAAGTGCACTCCTTGCTACTTCTCCTATTCTCTGTGGTTCTGTAAACGTACTTTAATAAAAATGCAATATCTGAACATAATTCTTCTTGCAGCTCACCTTCTCCTCAGACAAGGAAAAAAATGTCAAGAAACTAACTATGAGGTTTTGGCATATGCCTTCTGAATGGTGAGCTAGCTCTCAGCTTCAATATTTTCTGCTATTTGAATTGTGCTGTACAGAGTCACATGCTTTAAGCTAATTGCTGCCATGCAAGACTTGTAGGAAATAGAAAAGTGAAGTTCCTGTGGTGAGGGTTTTTTGATTTTTCTGGGGGCTGGGCTGAGCCTGAAATAGAAAAATTCCTTCTCTATTTGGTTTTCATCTTTAGTTTCATGTCTTTTTTTTCTTTTCTTTTTTTTTTTTTTCTTTTTTTAAATCACACAAATAAAATGTTTGTGAACCCAGTGGGTTTCTCACCATTATGTCAACTCAGGTGTCATACAAGCCTAACCACTAAAAGAGCCATGCTTGACCAGATACTGTGCGGAATATAAGAACAGCAATAAACAGACTATTTCAAGGAACTAATTTGTAATTCCAATGTTTTGTTAAAACACATTCGTGTAAACATGTCTTCCCACATGTCACCAATCCTATCTTTGCAGGGGTGGTGGCTGTTGTTCTGGATGTTTCTGTCAGTGGAGTTCCCCTGCTGGGCATGTGTGATAATGGGAAGAAATGCAGAGAGGTACCAGCTTAAAGCTTTCCCCTCATCACTTCTTAACAACATTTCAAGAGAGGTTTATCTTAGTCTTCTTTTCTGAACCTCTGCAACTTCTTTTCCTCACTTACATTGGGACTTTTGGTAAAGCTGTTACTCACATCTTTATTTGTTTTAATGTGAATTACATTCTTTCATTTACAGGGGGGAAAACTATCCTGTAGCTCATCAAGTCGGGCTCCTTAACAGCGGGGAGGATTTCTAATGTGTATTTTACTTAATTTTTTAAACATGTACATATACTTGAACCTTCTAATGTTATTTCTGATAGCTTATTCTGTTTCTGAACTGCGCTCTGTAGGGACATGCTTTAGAAATAGTTTCTTTCATAATTTTAATCTTAATTATGCAGCTGTTAGGCTGTGATTTGACAACGAACTGCATGGAGGCACAAGGCTTTGCCTACTGCAATCACAGATTATGGCAGTCACGACAGTTTAAATTTCTTTTGTTCTAATTAATGATAATATAATTTTCTAGTTACCCCATAACCTTATGGTCATTCATCTTAACTATTGTTTTTAAGTATTTTAAATAACAAGAATGCAGTCAGAAGCCCAATGCTTAATGTTATAAACTACTATGCTATTAGGAGGAGTAATCTGTGAACTGCTTTCTGGAAGCTACCCATCCCCAATGCTTTTTCCAGTGCTGTCTCCAACATTGTGCTCAGCTCTGGTGAGCATTTCCCTTGGCATAGACAAATAGTTTAGGTATATACTGTCAAGAGCTCAGTCCTATCAACCTAGAACCAAACTGCTTGCCTTCCTGGAAAAGGAGAAAAAAGGGAAATTTCAGAACATAACAGTTTACTCAGATGAAATGGAGTCAGGATGACCACTTCCTTGGAAATCTGCTCTTGTTTTTGACAAATTCAGGAGGTAATTTGCCTTTTGCTGAAAAAAATGCCAATATAACCTATGTTTAGAAGCAAAAAGAGTCGATTTTTTTAACTTTCAGGAGCTTACTAAATATAGTAGAATTTGTTTGTTTTGCATCTAAATCTGTCTGCTCATAGTCAGATATACCCAAGTAGTTTGTCTTGTTACTATTGTATGTATTACATTTATAGAAATGTCGTTCAGGCTGAAGGATCCCAGTGTGCTTATGAATACTTGCATTCATTGCTGGAATGAATTGTCTTCTCAGAATAAAGCAGGAGGTAAGTCTAACCGAAGTTGAAGTGATAAGTCTAGAATTATTATAGATGAGAAATGCACGGTTTTTTTCTTTCCTCTTAGAAATGCAATTTCACTATTATATTTGTTAAAAAACACTTTGATATGCTCTCCTTTGTGGGACCAATGTGCATACATATACTTGATATGAATCAGTTTTATTCATGGCTCTGTGCTGTTTAGGATGAAAGTCTCTGTGGGAGAGGAAAACTGCAGTTATGAAAGGCAGCCACAAGCCTTCTAGAAGCTACACTCTTGCTTAACCAGTAATTTGTGGGTAATTTCATGAGTTAATGAGCGAGGCTGGTAAGGTGTGGGTTATGCGGGTGGTATAATGAGGTCTTCTGGGCTTGTAACCCATACTTCTGACTGTTCTTTTGCTTTTCATGGGGGATATAACTCTATTGAAGCTAATTCTGTATGAGTGCTGTAATATCCAGATGGAGCACATGACTGAGAAACGCTATGTAAGTTTAAAGTAGGAACAGCTGTAAAGAGACAACAGGAAAGACACTACAAGCGTGTTAAAGTCTTGGGGGCTTGAGGGGTCCAAACCCTGGAGATCTGGAAATCTGAAGGTGGAGGTGGTGAAGGGTAGTGCAAGGAGGCTGAAGAAATCCTAGGAAAAATGGGAAAGTATGGGACTGTTTAGGCTACAACATATTTCAGAGGTAATATAGATGCAGAAGAGTGTGTTTGAATGTCTAACTACTTTTGAAGGAGGCCTCATGCTGCAAGAGGAGGGAGACCAGGATTCTTCTTGAATTCCACCAACCCAGGACAGGAGAGGTATGGATGGCCTCCGTGCTTCGGGAAGGAAGAAGGTTAAAGATACCAAAGGAGCAGACTAGAACAAATCTTGTTGTCTCAGGTGTGGAGTCACCTATGTTTTACGTGTCTTAATCAGACTGTGCCCACCATGCTAGGAAAATATTGCTTTATGGTATATCATAGCTTCTGTGCTGTAGAGCTTTAATATCCTAAATTTGTAGTTTAGAGAACTAAGTCAGTAACGTCCATAGCTGAGATGAGCTTCTGTGTTTACCATGATCATGGCAAAAAGGGTGTTCTCTCCGTTCTGCCCATTCATATAGGAAATGCTGGGAGTCTTGTAAAATTCCCAAGTACAAAACACAGATCATTCCAGAAAGAAAAGACTATGAATCCAGCAGAAAAAGTGGAAACTGCTGAAAACATTAGGAGGAAAAACACTGTTTACCTCTTCAAAAGCATTTAGAAACAATTTAAATGATTAATAGGTTCTAAAAAATATTTTCTATGGTTTTCAGATATTCCTTCCCCCTTAGGCCTTATAAATTACTGTTGTTGTGTGAACACAGTCTTTATTCCTTTGAATGAGTATATAGAACTTCGCTGCCCTACTCAGAGCCTTCAGGATATTACAGATATTGTCATGGAAATGGTTTATCGTTTTTCGAAAAGAAAATTCTGCCTCCAGGGTGCTTACTATAACCTGATTAATCATTACATGGGCAGAAGGCTTTATTGAAATATTGGTGCTGCTTGAAACAGATCTTCTAATAGGAGCTAATACTATCTGGCTCGAGGCAAGCAAGTCAGAAATATCCTCTGTAATTCTTGCTTAGTAACTTCCATCATACAGTATTCTGGGAGGATCCTTTTCTTTTGGGATGAGAAAGGAAACCATTTCAGAGTGGTACAGCTATGGCAGCAGTGCCCCAGCTATTCTGCTCCTGCTAAGCATCTTCCTGATGGATACCGGTCCCCAGGACCCTTAGTTACTAGCAGAGATGGGCCTGAACCAAAATTCTCAGCACAAAGCTTCTCAGCTTCAAGCAAGCTCTACTGTACCAGGCTTTTGAAGTTCAGGCCTTTGTATAGTTGTTAAATTTCCTCATTAGCAGCATGCAATATTCCAGGTAGGAGTAACTGAATTAATTAGGACTAATTTAGTAATTAACTAAAATGTTTGTATGGCCACATTAATGATTATCTGTCTTTGCCATTCACTAATAATTGGTATGCTTTTCCTTGGGGTAACGAGTGTTTAAGTGATTGAGAGTCTGAGAGGGTGTCCTTCACGATATCACCATTCATAGTGAGCATTTCAAAATGAAGAGAAGGAAATTATGTGTGTAGGTGTGTCTGGCTCAACAAAAACATTTTTTGAGGTCTTAAGAAATCATGGAAAATGCTCTCTGCAGTAGGATTGCCCAGATATTCTGGGGTCTTCTGAGGAAAACAGGGCTTTGTTCCCCATGCAGCCTGGTGCAGCAACACATGTGTTCAAAGTCTGCAAACCAGTCTGTGTATCAGGCCAGTGTAGCCCAGAGATTGCTTTTGCCAAACTTTAGGCCTTTTTTTAAAAGTGTGTTTTGCTTTGAAGTTATTAATGTTATATGAGGAGATTTCTGTGTGCCACAGCAGCCAGTGGAGCTCTAGAACTTAACAAATGACAACAGTGAAATTTCATTTGTACAAAAAGTGGGGACAGGAAAAATACATGTTCTTTTGCAGAACTCTAATGCACTCAATTTACATAAAATAACCTATTTTATGTAAATAGGTATAAGAGGTAAATGGGGATGGGGGCACTTCAGTTTTGTGAGGAAGGGTCCTGAGTTAATTTCTCTCAGTATGTTCAGTGACAAAAAAAGAATTATAGGGAAAGCCAAAAAGAGAATTCAA
Organism: Fregata magnificens; assembly: GCA_013389945.1. Lineage (NCBI taxonomy): Eukaryota > Metazoa > Chordata > Aves > Suliformes > Fregatidae > Fregata > Fregata magnificens. Next base: position 100,379 of record WAAD01011205.1, on the reverse strand, counting down.
ATTTTTTGTTCTCAGTGAAAACCTCAAAGATCAAAAGCAAAACTCCAAAGCTTGTCATGAAAGTTCAGGGTTTAGAAGCAGGCCATTTATCACAGAAGAAGAAATCATGTTTTTGAATGAAACATTGCATCTGGCTTAAAATCATATTGAATGATGGGGACAAACCACTTGATTCATTAGGTACATAGTTCGCTTAAAAACCTGTCCTGTTCCTGAGTTGCTGACATCAGTGAAAATATCGCCTTTCATGTCAGCAGACCGGGACTAAACGGTAAACCACAGAAATAATTTATTTATTTAGGAGATGCTAAATCTTCAAAACACTGAGCAGTTTCTGTGATATACTGAGTACCCTTGTTTTGCACTAGCTGATAGGGTTAGCCCCAGAATTATGAAAAACTGACTGTTATGTGGCCCCTCCATTTAGGAATCATTGATATTATCCTTTGTTGCTTATCAGCGTGGTTTTTTGCTGAAATAATTTTGTGCTTTCTTTCACGACCCTTCAAGCACTGGAGGATTTCTGCATAAAATGGGATCACAAGACTGGAAGGGATCTCCTGAGCCGTTGAACTTAGAGCTCATGAGAACAAAATTTATATGTGGGACAAAGAAATTTTTTGGAAGATATCCTATTGCCCCAGTTCTCTAGATCAGGGCTGAAATTACATCTGCTGTTGCAGCAGTATGTTTTACAATGACCATTGTAAATTTATTCCACTTCTTCCTAGCAGTAGTCTGAGTTTGGTCCTGCCAACATGGTTGCAGAATCTGCCTGCTCTGCTGGCTAGGGAGTCTCTGCTGACCTCCAGCCTACAGCTTGTCCTGTTCATCTTTGTACATTTGTTCATAATCCATCATTGTCCAGTTGAATAGCTATCCTCTCCTTTATATCTGTCCTCATAATAATGCACATTTCAGGCAGCACGCATATTCCCTCTCAGCTTTTTCTCTGCTCCCCTAAACAAACTAAAATAATTTAGTTCTTTTCTTGTAAACAGAACTGTACTCAGTACTCTAGATAAAGCCTCACCACTGCTATGCACAACAGCCTTAATACTTCCATATCTTATCTAAAAGTATCTGTTTAGAATAATTTTAAAGGCCATGTTAGCATTTTTACGAGCACATCGCTTTAGTGATGTTGTTCTCCTTAAAAGGGAACTGCTGCCTTCATTGTAGTCTGGGATGATACAGTTTTAACAGAATCAAGGTTTCATCCACTGCCTTTACATTATTTTTCCTGGTACTGTCATTTCACAACTTGTCTGTTACATGTTTTGACATTACTAAATATACCTCATCATAATTCTGACACAATCACTTATACGCGCTTTAATTCAAGGACCATCTTCCAATACTACTGTAGCACATACAAAAACCCAAATAATTCAGGAAGTAAACATGGAACAGAATAGCCCAGCTCTTTGCTGCTGTTCTTTTTTCAACAGGGTCGGAAGCAGAGGATTGCTCTTAGCTAGAATTCAGAAAGCAAAAGAAAGGGCTCAAAAATTTATACATCCTGAGACGTGAACACCACCTGAACTTGCTTTAAAACACATAAAAGTACTGCTTAGAGAGGGTGAGAAGTCAATTTTCAGAATAAGGAAAAAACGTGAGAGAGCACAGCTAAGTCAATACGTGGAAAGAAAGACTAGACACTAAAGGAATGGTCATAAAAATGTGGAGGTACCTCAAAGGAAACCATAATCAACAACCACAGAGAGAGACATTGCTGGAAAAATTTTGCAGTTCCACAAAATCTTAACAAGCCAAGCCACAAGTCTATAGTTGTAGCAGCTGTTAATTTCACAGCCATGGAAGACATGGCACTTGAAGATACGATAAAGAGTAATACTTTGCTCATTGCGAAATGGTACCTAGGCAGAAATGACTTATCTATTTAGACTCTGGGCATACTGAGCATACTGGCAGTAAACTGTGCTTTGTAACTCCTGCTACGTAGTGTTATTTTATTAATGAAGTGAACCACGATGACACTTCAGAATCGATTACTTCAGCTAATTTAGCATGCATAATGATTCAGAAAACTTTAATTCAGACAGGGTACAGGCCAGCAAAGAACCATTCCTACCTGCTGTGTGCTTATTCAGGACACTGTTTCAGTAGGTCCTACTATGACACAGGAGAGTAGGTTTCTCGCTTGCATTTTCTTACCAGTTAGGGACACATAGGTTTTTAATTAGTTCGTCACTTTTTTTTTGATTAGGGAACTATTCTGTTGCTTCTCCTGGCTTCCAGTGGATAGAAGACACTTAGCATATGTCCATAGCAGCAACTAAGATCAACCTTAAGGTCAGCTTCTAGCCCACCATTGGTGTACCCTTTCCATCCTAGTATAGAGCCCACTCTTGACTGCAGCCTTTAATCCTTTAAAGGTGCACTAATAACAATTCCACCGTGACCCGTTCCTGGCTTCTGGTCCTTCTGCACTCTGTATTTACTGCCTATTCTCCAGAAAAGAGTTAGGAAGATGGAGAAGACTGATTCTTAAAAGAGCTTATCAAGCCAATACAAATAGCCTCCAGAAGGAGGCTTCATGGTAAGATACATATAGAGAGAGTGGTTCTGCCCAGTTGGTGGTGACTGGTCAGAGTCAAACTCCAATGTCTGTGGAAGCTTACCTTGAATTGCTTAGTCCAAAGTCTGTGCCTTGCAGTGGTGCTTTGCAGCTATTGCAGCTTTTTTGGATTAAACCCAGCATGCACAGTAATGCTAAAGAATATAGAGTCAGTCTGTATTCTTTCATTTTCTGCTAAGACGAAATAGAAATCATCAGTTTTCAGGAGGCGATGGAGAGGGTATTAACCATAAAGTGATCACTGTAATTTGAAAAGCAGAGTCTGAAAACTGTGAAAATAAATGCTGCACTACAAATGACTTCAAGTATGTCAAAGTCAGGTCTGCTGTTGAACAAAAGCAACACGCACAGGCTCTTTCATCATCTGATTGCTTAAAAAGGCCATGCTCTGTGGCTGAAAATTAGTAGCATATTGAAGCTCTTGAAGCTGATGATACGAGGGGAACTAATTACCTCTGAAACCAATACCAAACTATTTTCAGTTATCTCCTGCTCTGCTTCAAAGACTGAACCCCAAACTAACTCAGAATATATAGCAAGGCCATCTTTGTAAAATCTCTCATTTTTGTTGGAGGAAACACAATGGGCTTAAGATACATGCACTCTCCCTCTGAAGTACTTGCCAGCAGATATTGCTGTTTGAGAATAGCATAGGTGTACAGGGAGGTCAGTTGTCTGACTGATGCCCTTTTGTGTGTATGGGACATGTCTTTGAGGGTTACCATCCTCCCGCGCCGTGCTGCTCTTTGAGAAAGCAATGTGATTCCAGGGCAGGCCCCTTCAGCGTCTCCCTGGAGCAGCTGACGACATTACCATCACCTCTGCGGAGGTGCGTGCTTTTGCACTAAGCTTGCAGAAGAGTCTTTGTCTGATTGTTCCTGTAGTCCCCACCGGTGGCAACTCCATCAGATGGGGGGTCATAAAGCAATCCAGCTGCAGCAGCATCTCCAAGTGCTTTGGTCATCTGCAAAGAGAGTATGAGTTTTTGCATCCAGGGACAGATGTTGTATAGGTTTGGAGGATGTGTACATGGATGTGGTCCAGAGGGGTAGAGGGGAATCACAGCAGGCATAGGAATCTGCTAAAGTCTATTTCAGATCTTAACCGGTCTTTGTATTTCTGAGCTCCTGAAATTTTGAGTCAATCATTCTGGTTTTGATCAGGGTCAGCTTAACTAGTTTCTTTACAGAGCACATATGGACCTGTCACTGGACTATTTAACTGACACATTTACAGTAATCATTCATCTGGCATGCAGCCATTAGCATATAAAACACTAGGTCTGCAAAGTTACCTTTAATAACGATATATTAAAAACGTTCAGCAGACTTCCCCACCTTTTTCCAGAAAAAGTCTGTGGGGTATCACATTTGCTCATAATTGGGTACAACAAATGAACAGCAGCCATCAAAAGACACTTTGTGACCTGCTGGAGAGGAATGTTTTTCTCTTTATTGACAGGGCAGCTATTTAGCTCTCTTTTTTCATGGAGTGGTGAATTGGACTGGCCAAGCTTCACACCCACATTGGTTTCATTTCTGTGTATGCCACATGTGACTGGTCATAACTAAAACACAATCACATTGCTTGTTCCGAGGATCCTGCTGGCACAAAGCTTTTGCAGTTTTGCGTAGGTTTAGCATAAAGACATGGGGTTTGCCTTTTCCAGATGCGTTACCTGAATACTTTTGTAATATTTGGCAACATCCAGAGATGCAATGCTCCATTCTTCCTGTGGTATTTATGGCTGCTGGAGAGTTCTCCTCCCATCGTGGTTAGCATTGCAATACAGGCTTCTTCTGTTTCAGTAGAACTGTCATTATTTAGCACAGCAAAGAGGTGCTTGATGTTTCCATTTCTTTCTTATACACTCAAGTAATCACAAGCTATACGTGTAGCAAGAAGACTAGAAAGTATAGTACATGTAGTTGAATTGCATATTGAATGCAGCTGAATTGTACTCATCTCAGGTAAAATGTTATGATTTTTAAACTTTCCAGTAGCAGCAATTTGTGCTTAAGGTTCAGTAATGTAGGTAATTTTAAAAAGCTTTTACAAGCACTTATTTTGGCAAGACTGTATGTGCAGAAATTGCTAATAAAATCTCAGTGGCCTTAATCAACCCCATATACAATGCAATGGCGAAAAATAGCATGGGAAAAGTGTCCATACAGAAATGTGTTGTCAGGCAGATTTTCTTCAAATAAAACAAAACTCTTCTCTGATGGCAGAGAAATGTCAAATCTTTCTTTACCAGCGTGGTGAGCAAACTCAGTTCAAAGTGCAAACTTGTGTTCATTTCTAGATACTCAGATGTTTGCATAATTGGAGAAAGATTAGGGACAAAAGCAAAACTTGCTAGCCAAGTGCTTTTAGTTTTGAATCCTTGGTCAGAAAAAAATGGTATATCACTTTTGCAGCACTACTTGGCAACCACTTAATTAATGCATGATTGAAGATCTCCTACAAGGGGTAATCATTCAAATGCAGTAAGTAGCTATTTTTGTATGAGCTGTTCCTGCATTTCTTCCATGCTTTGATGAACAGTGGAATTGTTGACATTGAAAGTGTCCTTACTGCCACCAGATTTAGTATAAGTAGAAATAAATAAAACCCCTTTACCCTTGGACTTGTTATTTCATGTTCTCTACAGATTCAGACAGACAGTAGGCTACATTTTTGAGGTTTTCTTTGTAAACATAACAGCTATACACTGACTTGTTGAAAACCAGCACCCTCTCTTCCCAAAGTAAAACAAAATGCAGTTAGTTGAAACGCTGGAGAACATTTAAGTTGTCTGAGAGTTAAATTTGCACATAAGCAAAAAGTATACTGACAAAAGATTGTTTATTTCTGATAGTAGTTGTTTCTAATGCCGGGATGTTTTTACATTTTAAAGATAACCGTGAAATACTGCAGAAGGATCTGGAGTACTGAAGTCCCATCACGTAACATTGAAATATGTAGGTAATATGGTGCAAGACTAAATTAAGGGTCTATTTTGCAATTAAGCTGGGTGGGGACAAAATAGGACAAGATGGTAGGATGCTGCCCAAAAGAGGGACTCTGGTTTTCAATAATTAACCCCTGACAAAATTAGAATTTGCCAAGCAAAACACTTACCCAGCTAAAATATATGTCTATGGAGAATATTATTCCTGTGGCAGTATGAGATTTCAGATTTCGTATGAACCTGGGAAAGTTTGGTAGATGCAGGTGTAGTCTCTTGACCATTTAACAGAAGGTCAGTGAAGCTAAGAACAGATCTAGACTATGTATGTGTCACTGATCAAAAAGTCCTGTTCAGCCTCAGGTGCAGTGCAGCCAAGTGAAGTGCCATAGCTACTGCTCAGATGAAACCCAACGGGCAAAACATTGAGGCTGTGAGCACAGATGATTTGGACAGTGTTTTGCCACCTGTATTATCAATTTAAGGGAGAAACTGTTGAAGGCAGACTTAGTGTTTGGCGAGGTGATGCAGAAAAATGTGTTTAGAAGGAAACATGAAGGTCGCTTGGGGAAAGAAAAATCTGAGAAGGTCCAGAGATATTTCCTGCTGACTTCAGTGAACAGTAACATTGAGAATGCTGTCAACCTTGTCAGAGATACTGAAAATGCAGGCCAAGTTGAGCCAAACTGCTCACATTAACCTATAAAAAAACCTGTTCTCTTGGAGCAAGTGTGCATAGCTTTGTTGTGTTAGCTGGAAAAATGTGCGTAGTAGTTCTAAACTATTTTGTTCCATTACTCTAAGCTAATCTTACCATGTTGGATTGTACATCTGAAACGATTTTTGCAAATTGTAGTATGCTTGAGATGGCAGACAGCGAAAATAGGATATAGATTCATGGGCATGTTCGCAGTCAAGTGTGAATAAAGCAGATAATCCTGGAAAAAAAAAGTCAAAATAAAACTTCAGTTTAACATCCATGAAATCACTATCTGGCCACTACCTCATATTATAAAATTTCAAAATAGTGACATTGAGATGCGGTCTATCACCTATTATTGACAGCCAGTTTGACTGAAAACAATCGAACACTGAAGCTGTGAAACATCATTGAGCAACTTAGAAAGCCCAGAGCAGGGCTAGTAGCACTGCCCTAACGTGGCTGTATTATTTCTGAAACAGATCAGTTAGTTTGCACGGATATCTCTGCATGACATGGTCTTTGGCCAGAAAAGTAACCTTTACTCAGAAATTACAGTAACTCTGGTTTGAACAAGAGGGGCAAAAAAGGGAAATAGTTCATTTAATAAATGCATTTTTTTTGCAAAAAATACAACATTTTTCCTTCAGCTTCTCCTTCTGCATGCCAAGAGGCTTCTTTCAGAGAGAGGGAGAAGAAAAGTACTGAAAAGACACGAAGCATGTGACCACAGCAGGTCCCTCCAGCATTTTGTGCAGCGCTCAAAGTACAAAGAAAACACAAAGTGATGAAGAAACAGGGTCTGACCGTCCAGTTTTTCATTCCTGAATTTAAAACAATAACCTGGGGCAAAAGATTAGCAAAGAAGGTCAGCTGGAGAGTTGCAGGGAGCAGAAGGGTTGGTGGTTTTAGAGGCATCTCACTTTTCCAAAACCAGCTGAACAAATTACTGCATGCCTCTGACTGAGCAGCAGATTATAGAGACTCAAGCTGGGTCTCTGAGCACAGCTGAAGTGGTGCTTGCTTTTCTGAGCCAACAAAATGCTCATTAGCTTGTTCACATTTGTGAGAGGGGAGCTGAGCTTGCGTGATCGCTGCTGGAGAGGAAGGGAGAGTGAAGCGGACGAGGGGGAGGGAAACCAGGGTCTTCTGTGATGGGATGTCGGGATGTTGGTGGGAAGGGCCGAAGGCGCTGACTCAGCATTATTGGCTCAGTCTCCCGCTCCATAAAGGTGACACATATTCCAACCAAGCTGGAATTTGACTAACACATCCTTCTTTGCAGATAATACTCTGATAATACTGAACTTGAAAATTTCGGTTATATTTTGCTCTTTTTTTTTTTTTTTTTTTAAACTGTGGCAAGTGCTGACAGATTAGAGAAGCAATTTTTCTACACTGAAGAGAAATCCATTTGGCTGAATGCGCTGGGGAGAGGGTGCCTATTCTTAGAAATTATGATCCTAATAATCATTGCTAAGTACTTTAAAACAATGTATTATGTGCTAAATACAGGCAGTGAGCTCAGTGGTGCCCAGAAAGGGAGGAATATACAGATTGTATCCTGGAGTTTACAGTCTGAAACACTATCATTGCAAGACACAAAGCAATAGGAAAGATGAAAGGTTTGCAGACTTCACTCTATGATATCAAATTACTCCAACTCAGAGCAGCACTGCAATCCACTGATATCAGTAAGAGCTTTGCTGCTCCGTCTGTTTTCCTGGGACAGGACCCAGGGGACGGCCAAAGGGATGGAGACTTCTGGGGCTGCTGCTCACCTGGGTGGCTATCTGCATCCTTGCTCGGCTCCTCACCTCTCACAGCTCCGACTCTGCGGCAGCGCTGCAGAGAATCAGGCCAGCTCTGCCTGGTGCTGGTGAGGGTTTGGGAATTTTGCTGTCTAGGGGAAGAATGTTGTTATGTCTAACGTTTAATGCAGTGCTGGCACGGGGAGGCTGCAGGCAGATTTGTTTATTTGACAGGCTCTGCTAACTTGACTTTCTAAGGCTAAATTCCTATCTGGAAAGGCTTCCATAGGAATGGATCAACGGGTTGCATTGTTCAGCGATCACTTGGAGCCAACAGGGCCGATAAGGTGTGCCTGGCTGGGCTCTCTGCTCCAGCTTAACACCAGCACAGCACGGGTCTAACACAACCAACCGCTAGTTTCGGTCCATTCCTGCAAGACCCTCTCAACGGCACGTATTTCTGCACTGCGGGTGGTTTCTGTCTTTCAGAATCATATTGATGAGATTTGAGCCTTCATGGAATCAAAAATGCCAGTAGCGTCCATGATTGGCTTTCATATTATTTTTATATTACATGAAAAAGTTCTTGTTTCTTCTAGTTGTGGAGTGATTTGGGTTAAATTATATCTTAAAGTGAAGAAATGCTTGCAGATATTGTTGATGACTCAGATGGTTTATAAGACAGACCATTGTTTTAAGAGCAGCATGTGCTTGTTCGGTGGACACCCTCAGTGCCATCAAACGTAACTAACCCTGACCAAAAGAGGTATTTTGTCTTGAATTTGAGAAAGCATAAATATTTGAATCAAAGCAAAAACATAGCTGCAATTTCAAAAGGCCAGTGGAAAAACAGCAAGAACCATCATAACTGGAATTGAAACTTTATCAAACATCTTTAATGCAATAAATATCTATCCTATTTGTTGAAATGAACTACATGTGCTATGTCTGTACTAAGACCAGCAAGGAGAGCTGTTGATGTTTGAGGTAACTGTTACCAAAACTTCTTGAGAAGTAGAGGAAAGTTCATCCTGGGAAGGACTGCTCCTCCAAATCTCATCATACAGATATTATAAATTACTTATGGCATCAGCAGACACCAAGAAGCCAGAGCTGGAGCTTGGGGCTGGGAACAGGCACTAGGACAAGGATACCAAAAAGCAGGATGTAAAGAGCCAGAAACTAAGGACCAATGCTGAGCAGGGAGAAACAGGGTCCAAGGCAAGAAATCAAAGCAGTGAGCTCCAGAAACTCCTGAAAAGTGTTTTTGCAAGACACCCTCCTGCTCTCCAGCTGGTGCTTTTGGAAGTGAGGAAGGAAGGCCTTACTGTCCCACTTGTCCCCAGGTTGCTCAGGGACTCTTTGCAACACCGAAATTTTGTCTCTGTGTTGAAAGGTGTGAACTGTAAAAAATAATTTGGTCCAGGTCTATATTTACAAGAAGTTTAATGAACTAGCAGTGAACCTGGTCTGTACACTGAGCTTGTTGCAGCACTCAAGCCCAGTTTCCATGTAATAAAATTGTGTGCAACTCTGTGTATTTTTAGATATGTGAAAATACTTTGCAGATAAACATGTACACAAAGATAAACACATACAGACAAAATCCTGTGGAAAGCATAACGTGTTCTATATAGTACGTGTTTGTTCTACACTAAGTACGTTCTGTTTTATTTATGCTTCCTGTGCTTAAATGAAAATAATGGTATTGAACAATTTTAAGCATTGGTCTCAGTTTCATCTCCTGAATTTTCCTGAAACATTTAAAATTGTAATTGGAATCTCATGCTTCCTATGCTAAATTTAATTTGGAACACAGGCTTATGGAAATGTAGTTAATTTAAGCCAAAGATTGCAAGGATTTTGTGATAACTAAACAATATAAAGGGATTGAAGTCTTAGGTATTTAATCTCTGAAGCAGCATGTAAGCTGCTTTTTGCTTTTTGCAAAATTTGCAATAATTGCTCCTATTATGTGATTGTCACCCTTCTCATTAACAGCAAATGATTTTATTAGTTTGTTTAAGAATTTTAATCTGCTAAACCTTTCAAAATGAAATCTGCCACTAGCGACTTGTCACAGAAAGTCAACAAAGTAAAACAAACTTTGTAGTTTTCATATCTGATACTACTGAAGATTGGTCACCTAATGTGATTCACACACAAAATACTGTGAATGATGAAGTCCCAGATTCCTCAAAAAAAAAAAAAAAAATTAAAATATCAGTATGCTTTTGGGAAGATGTACAGCTCCCATCTATCATTTGACTTTTCTCCATTCCTTTCAAGAATAAAAGCAGCAACTTTGCTGCTCATCATCTTTAGGTGATCTGACTCTAAACTGCTACTAATGTCTGCTTTTTCACAGGATACAATCTCTCAGCTTTTCCTCTCACTTTTATTGATTAGCTATCATCAGATTTATTGAGAAGTTGTATCTGTCTCATGTTTTTGTGGCATTGTTTATTAGGTGAATTTTGCTGTAGGATAACCAGCTGGGCAGAAGCACACAGCTCAAAAGACAGATGAAGCACTGACTATGTTCATTCATCAGATCCTCTGGGACATGGGGACTCTGAAAAAGTAAATGGTTCCATTTTTTTGTAGGGGAATATTGACTTAAGAGTTTTAGTATTTTATTTAGATTTAAATCAGAGATTCCCTTTCTGTAAGTGGCCCAAGGCACATTCAATTCAAAAGCAAAAATCTTTTGATGTCAAGGGGTCCTGAGTTAACTTTTATAATGCATATACTGAGAATTTGCTCATTTTTTTTCAAAAGATATGAATAGGTACACCAAGGTAAAAGAGAGAGTAGTCTAATAAGATGTGATGTCAAAAGCACCTATTTTTTATATAGTTAAGTCCCACTGAATTTGATCCTTATTTAAATCCAGAGCAAAATTAAACCTGGTTTTGGATGGATGTACAGAAGAATACCATGCTGAAACTGTTGAGAAATTTAGGCAGGACAATTGAATTATATCAGGTTGGAATTTGGACATTTGTTTAGACTAGCATTTTTGCTTATCAAGGGTACCATTCACTTCCTAGTTCCTTTACTTTACAATTAACTCCTCAGGTTCGGCTTTTGACCTAGAAGTCATAATTCCATTGCCTTTAATGATCTGCAGCGCAGCACTTGAAGTTCATGGTACATAATTCATAATACTGATAAGCAGATAGTAAAAACATTTTGTAAATGCTATTGGTTATCTCACAGCAAATTTCCATTTAGAGAGAGTCACGCAATGCTGTTATCCGTTCTCATTTCATTTGTGGACCAGGTAGAACTCACACAAAACTGAATGCATGCTCATGCATGGGTTTAGCAATAATAAGGCAGCAGTTGTGAAATATATCTAAAAGCCTGAAAGATAAGGTCCCAGATGAAGGTGAACTTGTTCCCTAAAAAGCATGTATTCCTGATATGTTTTAGGCTGACATACTGAGTTTGTTCAGCCTCCAATGTCCAAATCAGCAGCAGGAATGGCGACTGAGCCCAGGCTAGGAAGTGATGCTAGGACAGTTGGTGTGCCTGCCTACAAAGCCAGCATTGACATGGGTGCCTTGAGGTAATAAGGAAGGACTGGAGTTTGTACAGAGGTACAATAATTCATTTCTTTTCCTTAGTGTTTATTACAAAAATGTGCAAGTTCAAGCTGGAGACGTGGCACACTCCATGTTAACAATATAACAACTTCCACTATTGTTTTACAACAATAAAGACTTCTGATAGTAAAAAGCCATATTTTACCAAGAGATTCCACACAGTATGACCCCCATGCATTGCAATATTTCTTGAGAGACGTGTCACGTACAGCATCCTGTCTATTGCTGCAACAATTGTTCATCTCCATAAAAAGCATGCAGGTCAGGTGAGTGAAAGTGACAACTCATTTATTTAGAAGAGCTTTACCATGTGGTTCATTTTGATTTGAGGAACAAAACCAGAAACCATGGTTCCTCTCTCATTTCATTAACAATCTGATTTTTCACACTATAATAAAAATGAATTATGACATTCACAGACAGCAAAGTTGATTTCCTTCTGCTGGACATGTCCTGGCTTTGGACTTACCACCCCAGTTGTACAACAGAAGGCATTATCCAATGTCTCCAGCAGAGAATGAAGTAAGTGTGGATAGAAAGGAGGGAAGAGGAGAAAAAGAGAGGGTAAACAAACACTATTTTACCAAATGCAGTTCAAGAGGTTCTGTGATAGAGATGTGGGTTAAATGGTAACTGGTCTTCATTTTAACTCATGGTTAGGGGTGAAAGTGGATTTTTTTAAGTTGTGCTCTGTTTCTGTCTGTCATTATATGAATATTTATTGATTTTAATTTCCTTCTCCTTTCCAGAGCTAGCAGAGTTTTCCAGAGCTTTCCCTTGCCTGCTTGCCTCATACAGCTGTCTCTTTATGGATGGCCTGCTTCTCCCCTTTAGTTTACAATGTGCTCTTAGAAAAGATTGAATAAATGCAACTTTACACATCTTTTCTTGTCCTCCTCCTGGAAGCAGTTATGTCCAAAAGCTTGGCAGCAGAAGTCCAAGGATAAATCACCTTGTTTACCAGGGCTTCCTAGCAGTAGTTGCCTGCTAACGGCCAACTAGATAGAACCATTAATAGGCAAAACCCATGTATTACCAAGCATTCAGAAAAACCTTTTCATCAGAAATGGTGCAGACTGCGTTTTGCTGTAAAATGTCTTTGTTTTTCATGAAACAGGGACAACATTGCAAACAACTGGTGTTCCACTTCCTAATAAAAATTTGTCTTGAGGATTAAAATCAGAGTTAAGTAGCTATTCTTATTAACCAGCTTCTTGCAGCATAACAGGGTTGCCACAAATGACATCAAACTCAGTATAACCAGGAAACTTGTGTCAAGAAAAAATAACTCCATTCTAAAATAACAGCTATCACAACTTCGTCATTGAAATGTCAAAATATTTGAACTAGGAAAATGTAAATATTAACAGATTAAACTAACGTGCCAAATTGCAGTTTGCAAGTGTTCCAAGTAGGAAGACGGTGAGTTTCACCAAACAGCAGATGCTGGAATTAAGGACATCTTTGGTTTTTTTTTTTAATTTGTTTGTTTTAAAATCACAGTTGCGTGCTATGTATAATCAATTTCTGATCATATTTCATTTCACTAAAGTACTAGGGAAACTTCTGTCAGCTTTAAGATTATTTTTAAAATTCTTTAAAATTCTGCAGAATTTATACAGATGGAAATTTATTCTTAAATAACTATTCTTGATTAATTATTTTCAATTAGCTTCCTGCGTAGATGCTGCTATATGAAATGTGTGTGTCTAATTTTGAATGTAGTAGCTGTTAAACCCACTTTACATGTCCTACCCTAGTCCAGACTAACCTTCTGGGTAGACAAAAGTGTACTTTCTAATTAATAACACTTAAAAGCAAATTTCATGCCAAAATCACAAGGTTTGAAGGGGGTGGTAATATATTGTATTGGTCCAAGAGATGGAGTTGGAAGAAACAGAAAAACTTTTGTGCACACATAGCCTTCTTCAGATCTCAGATGCCTGAAAACTTGCCTATATTTGCTTTCCCTACAAACTTTATATTGCTTTTTGCCTTAAAATGACAGGTACAAGACCACTGCTACATATAAAATCAGTTCCTTCTTCCCTTAATAATGAAAAAATAAACCCATGTTAGAAGACAATGGTGTTCATTAAATGGCGTTTGTCCTTTTTTGCTTGTAAATTATGTTTCATTTCCTATGCAACAAGCTTATACCTTTTTATAGGCTAAGAAAACTGGTTGTGCTTAAAAATATGCCTGCTTTTATGGTTCAAAGACTCTGATATTCAGGCTTTGAAACTTTCTGAATGGGTTACTTGACCATGGTCAGTTTTTTTTTCCTTTTACTGTACCTTGCAAGAGCCATGACAAAAGAATGACTCTCAGAGCAGGGGATATAAACCAGATTTAAATACTTAGCATTTTACTTCAGGCATCTGGCTCATCCAGTCATATTTAAATATAATCAAGAAATTCTTGAAGTGTTTTAAAGTTTACATTTCAGGGGAAAGGAAAAATAAGAATTCCTGTGAAAACAAAAACAAAACAACATTGCCCATATCTGGACATTTTATCTCCTCCCTGCTTCTTCTTGCCTTTTCTGCTGCAGAAGGAAATCCATTTGCAGTTATCTTAGAAAGGTTCCTACCCCTTCAGCATGACATTGGGCCACTAACCAGAATACTGCTGTGGGTTTTATTCATATTTCTGTGGGCATTAAAAAGTACTGATCTGGGCAGAAAAGCCAGAATCAAATTTTGTGTATCACAACATTCACAATTCAGCTTTGCCAAAAACTTTTTACTGAATAGACACAAGTAACGCTTCTAGGAAATAACTCCTTTCAGTGCTTATTTAGACACTTTACTATTATTTTGTTCTACTGCTTTTTTTTTTTTTTTTTTTAATTATTATTACCTAGCAGATATCAGTATTCATGATATGTAATTCTTGTAAAAATCTTCAAGGTAGAAGAATAGGAGAATAGGTGTTGAGAACTAATAGCACTTCAGGCCTCCTGTTAATACTCTGCAATGTAATAATACATGTTCTTGCAGCACAGCTGTTATCACAGCCCCATGGCTATGCAACATCTGTCTGCCCTCGGGCAGTGTTCCCACAGAACATGGGGGCTTGTGGGAGGGTGGAGAGTGATATAATATCTGCCTGACTCCAGCTCCAGGTGCCAATGCTCAAACGTTGTTCCTAAGTGAATAATGCTTTATAAAGTAATCTGGATAAATAGTTATGTCCCATCCAACTGGGAGGTCAGTTGATGAACGTCATGCTGCTTCTGAGCACCCACTGTGTGACCCCAGCCAAAGTAATGATTTTCTTGTCTCATTTGGTAGACAAGTGGCCACACACCACTCTGCTGGGAACCTGTTCCTTTGGAAGCAACAATGAGTATTAAATGAGCTTGGGAGTAAAGAAATGGAAGGGAAGATAGTATGCAGATCAGAGACTTATACTCCATCACTGTATCTTGGATGTGGATCAGTTGCCTACAGTTGGTTTCCAACTGAAAAAAAACATTAGAACGGGAAGGCATCTCTCTTCTGTACAGATCAAGGTTTTCTTGCAAAACAATTATTTATTTCACTTTCATATTTGTTATTTAAAATGCCCTAGAAATAGCATTCTGTTAAAACTCTGTACTGTCCTGGTAGAAGAAACACAGAACAGGAGCCTTTCGGGAACGCCGATCTGCCAAGAGTATAAATTAATTTATGTGGCATTATTTAATAGCTACTGCCGAGAAGATTGTTAGAAGCCATAGATCATGGTTGCAACATCAAAAACTCTGGAACGGAAACAAAATTTCCATTTTGTTTTCCTCCTGTCTCCAACTGCTTTATTCCATCGGTGCTGTTCCTTGACAGTGCTGTGAAAGCAATGTAGATATTTTGCCTGTGAAGCTGAGAAGCATCATATTATAATCAAGCTTCAATCAGGACACAGCTTTTAAAGGTAAGAAACGTCTAGCCTACCTCCTCCCTCCCTGCCTCCCTTCCTGTAGCAAAAGTTGATTGACAACTAGCCACTGGAAGACAGCCCTAATAACTTTGTACCTTAACATTCAAACTGGAAAGGACTTATTCCACCCACCAAAGCCTGCCAAAGACAGGATAAGTCTTTAGTACATCTAGTGTGATAATTCAATTCTATTTTAAATAGCCAAATGAAAAGGCTTCTTGTACGTGCCTTGGGAGACTATTCCCCAGTTTAGCAAGACTGTTTTCCTCTGCTTTTAACTCTGTGTTTTCCAACTGGTGAGCAGATTTGAGCCACTTAAATGTTTGATCCAAGCCAAACATCTAGGCTCTTTCTATAGCTAGTGGATTACCATCCTGAAACAGGTATTGAAGGTAGATGAGGAGAATTGCCTTCTACAAATGCTTTTTGATCTGCCTTGATTATGGTGGGAGCTTGGGGGAGTGGACTGGACTGGAAACCAAACTTGTAGAGACCTGGGAGGAGAGTCCCACCAGAGCAGGGCGGTCATTCCTCCCACAGCTCCCAGTCACATGCGGCTCTGTCACGCTGAAGGTTTCTCTCTTGGAGGAACATACTGGCTTCGCTGGGAGTTAAGTGTTATAGTTACCATTACCTTATTCTGTTTATTAGCTTCCCTAGTTTTCTACTGACCTTACTTGACAGTGTGATTGTGTTTGGTAACAGACGTTTATAGGTTGGAAATAAGCAGAAATGACCATTGTAATCTAACCTGATTTCCTCCGTAACACAGGCCATAGGACTTTCTGAATTAATTTGTGTTTTAGCCAAACTGTTTGCAAGTGACAGAGAGCCAGCTGCTACCTGTGGTAAAGTGTTCCAGTTTATTATTCTTTAAAATTTATGTTTAGCTTCACTTTCTAGCTACATTATACCACTGGTAGCAGATATGTATATTTTTTCTCTTCCAAATTCTTTGTTTCCTTATTAAAAAAAAAAAAAAATTGCCACTATACTTAATCATGTTTGAATTACAGGGTTTTTCGATGTGTAAATCTTTACAACCTGTACCCACACTGCTTGCTGTTTTGAATTTTTTTTAAGGAGATTATCTCTGCCTTTCCACTCCTATTACCGGACTAACTCCTCTGAGCTGTAATGGTGCCAGGAAGTTGCAAATCTCTGAAGAAACTTAAACTCGTGGAGTTGCCATATCAGAGCAGACTGTTGTTAGACCAGATTCCAGGCTCACCTGGTATCCCTGTCTGTGTGTGGTAAAGAGTAGCTGTTCAGAGAAATATTAGTTTCTGTTCCATGAAGTTTTTGGATGCCTAATTTTAATTAATTTTTTAACTCTTTTTAGTTCTTGATTTCATACCTCCTGGTATGGAGGAAAGTAAAGATCAAGTGGCGTGTTTAAGCTCATGGTGTAAGTCACTGGAAAGCAGAATTCAGGAATAAAATCCCCATCCAGTTGCAGTTAGACAAAGTTTTGACATTGACTTCATTCCTAGGATCTTTCTGAGCAAGAGCTTTTCATAGGTTCTTCCATTAGAAGTTCTTGCTCTTAAGCAAAAATATCAGAAGTCTGCATGAAATTAGAACTAAATTCCTGGGTGTCTGTGAAGAGCTTGCTGGAACATGGGGACAGGTTGCCCACAGAAACTGTGGAATCGCCTCCACCTTTGGAGATATTCCAAACTGGACCAGAGATGGCACTGAGCAACCTTCTGTAACTTTGAAGTTGGCCCTACTTTGAGCAGGAGGTTGGACCAGATGACCTCCAGACCTCACTTCCAACGTCCTGTGATTCTACTATTCTAGTTTTCCATTTTCTATTTGCATCAATGATTTCTAGAACCAAATCTGCTAAGTTTCTGCTTTTGTTATCTTTAGATACTGCAGTCACACAGCACTGATAACCTGGAGAAGAACTGCAGCATATGAAGGGCCTGCAGTGTCTCATACATCAGATGTGGGAGATGTAACACAGTGTTGTCCTGGAAGATGTCAGTTCTGGGTAAAAGCTCCAGTAAGCCCAACTTTTAGGTTTGTTATTGGCATGTGATGGTAGAAAGACTTAAATTCGGGAATGAGGACAAGGCTATCATTTGCTGCCTTACGATATTCCCAGATTGAAAAGAGTTTTGTGAATGTCTGTGGTGATGTGTTCCCATGATTAACAGGGATGTCAAAAATAGTGAGAGGCCTCACTGATATTTTTAAAAGCAGAAGTACTTTACTGTTCTCCAATGATGAGAAAGGACAAAGAAATCCGAAGTCGTTAATAATAAATATAAAAGAGATTTAAATTAATTTTCCCAAATTTAGAAGTAAAATAGAGCAGAGCTGTGGTTCATTAAAGGAATGGAGAGGATTTGTGGGTCAGCCATTTCCATGGGTAGGTCTGAGACACTCAGGACCACTGCAGAGTGCTCCAGAAGTGTACTTCAGCCATGTTCTCACAGCTCTGGGACCACTCCAAAAATGCCCTATTAGGCAGTAGTGAACTTTGAAAAGTGACGGTTAAGCAAAGAAAATCACCATGGTGTGTTTCCAAACCCCCAACACCCCCAGTTCTGAGTTTTCTACACTTTACATTCACATTTTGCAATGTTGCAGGAACCTTTCCTGTTTATTTTTCCCTTTGGACCTTCCCAGTGCTTTGCTGGGCCTGTTCACGTGCTCTGGTGGCCTCCACATATTTTCATGAAGCCTCCTGCTAAAGTAAGTGGAATATTCATTAGCCAACAACTGATATAAAACCCTGATGGGTTCTTCTAGGTAAAAGTAGATGTATATAGAGAAATGTATGGAAAAAAATAAACTATGGCAATGAAACTGTCAGATGGTAGACTCTATGTTTCTTTTCAGGCTGCCATAAGGCTATTCAGGACCCTGGTGCTGGAAATAAAGTTTCAGAACATTAACTTGGTTAGGAGCTGTTTTGTGATAGTGGACCAACATTTGTTTAGCGCCCAGGACTGGAATTTGAGGCAAGATTGCCGTCTCTCAGCCCTCCATGGAACATCTTGGAAAGACAGAAGAAAACCTTCTCTACTATCATCACAGGGAGATAAACTTGGAGGTGTACTCCTTGCTGTTAGTATTTTCAAGAAAGAAATTGCTCTTAAATTCCCCTTTAAACCTTCTCTGATCCTAGGAGAGAGCCAGAAATCACTTCCCAGTAGAAATAACAGCAGAAGAAAGGTATCCTTGAGAAAGGATTGTTTGTTCAGCTTTAAAGTAAATTTTTGTTTTTGTTTCCTCCCAGCCGTGAGGAATGGCTGAGCAGTTTTTTTACCCCCAGGAACATAACTGATGATGGCTTGCAGCAAATATTTTTCATCTGTAAAGGTACTAAAGGTCTCTGCAGGATGAAGGGCAGAGCTACTAATCGGATTTATGTGGGAGGACTATTGTACCTTCTGAGGAGCCTTGATGAAATCAGTAGGGATTTTCACATATTTCTGCACTTCAGTAGTTTGTGAGTCTCAGTATCAACTACTGAGTAGGGAGGATGTATCATAGGGGTATCTACAGCTTTGCAAACCTGCATATAAAAATGAAGAAGTTTATGTGTATAATGTAGTACCGGCAAGCAGCCTTCTCTGCCTGGAAACTATATGACCATTGAGATCAAGACAGAAAAGTAAAAATGAAAATACTCACCCAAGAATAATGCAAACATTGATATTTGCAATCTGTTACTGAAATATCAGTATAATTTACCTCAATGACTCTTTTATGGCTGCAGGTAGTCAACAGAGGCTTGCTTTTCAGGTTATTAGAAGATCCCACATGGGATAAGCTATGTGGGATGTAGCTTGCTATGGGAAAAGCCCCTATTGACTTTACTGGCCTGAGAACCAATTCTTAAGAATGATGTTTATGACTCTACATCAGCTGCTCCCTAAAAATCTACCTGTATTGCCTTAAAGTGTGAGCCCAAGTATGAGATTGAGCCCCATTGCTTCCAGGCACAGATATTGGACAAATCTTGTGCATTGGAACTGACTCTTAATAGAGGCTGCTGCACACCCAAATCTGCAGGTGGCCATGCTTGTCTCCTCAAGACTTCTGTCAAACATCCCATGATGTTGTGAATCAACATCTGGCAGTTAGCTTGGCCAGGCTTCTTCCTAGCAGGGTATGACATGTCATGAAGGGTGGGCAGATGGAGGGCAGATGGAGGACAGATGCTCTCTTGCTGGCAAACTGGATGCAGAAAGCACGGTTTAGCTTATTTTTGGAACTCTGTTGTTTAAAAGAGTGTCAACATAGCCTTTGAGTATTTTCTGGCTTCTCTTCATTCATTTGCTGCCTCACTGTCGATTCTCACACACATTTCTCTCTGCTGTCCTCATTCCTGACTCCTCAGGTGATTACTTTTACAAATAAATGTTAATTTTCATCATGCATCATTGGGCTAAAGTTCTGCAGTCAGTTGCAATTGCATTGAGTTGTAATCAATGGTGCTGAATGTATTATAGCCTTAAAAAGTAAATCTGACTCCAGATATTGCAAACCTTCCATTTATGGTGGGACAGAGCTGTTCACATGCGAGATACAACGGAGTGCAGAGGGTCAAGGTCAAAATGATAACGTACCAGTGAAATTTAGCATGTCGTGACAACCAGTCATGGAACAGAATCGGGTCCATGGACCTTCTTTATAGCCTTTATATTATACATAAACATATCCTATTCTATATAGATATATATATCCTATGTATATCCTACATATTCTTTTTATATCTGGAGAATATGCATTATATATGTATAATTGCTAACTTTTAAATTAACTTCAGTATCCCTGCAGTTATGAATTATATTGCTTATTTTGGTTTCTTCCACTTAATCTGGGAGTGTGTCCTTTAATAATACGGCTTCACTCTTAATGAGCGCAGTCATTCTAAGCTCATGCCAGAAAAAACATTGTACTACAGTGCTCTATCATGTGTTACATTCATTATCTGACTGAAAGGCTGCACTCCTCCACACAATTACACTGAGGTTGAGCATAAAAATGTGTAAATGTGTGTACTTGTAATAGGAATGTGCTTTGAGGGCTAGATCTCTTTAAACAAAGTCAGGAATTATCTCATTTATTTTGCCAGATCTTGATCTCTCCTTAAAACAGATCAACATCTAGCAGAGCATATCCATAGCAGCTATCATAATAAACTCTATCTTAAAACAGTGAGGCAGTCTTCAAGGTCTGCTCTGAATATGGATAAAAGGATAAGCAGCAGGAGACAACAATGGGCAACAATGGTTAACTATAAGACAAACAAATTAAAACTCTGCAGTAAAGGAAGTCGTGATATTACAAATCCACTGCAAATGTTCGGTGCATTTTTTAAATATAGAAAATAAATTAGAAAAGCACATTTTGGCTTGTTTTGCTATCCTGAACATTTGTAGTTGATTTCTATGTGTTGACGTTGTTTTCTATTTAGTTGAATAGGATCTGTGTTCTCCTAGGGATGCCCAATGTCTTGGCAAGGGCACAAAGGTCTGTGGGGCAGGAAGGCTGAAGAATTGAGATTGGCGTTTGGTGTCTGCACACGTATGTCGAAAAAACGCAGTGAGTGGAAACCATCTGTGCAATGGGATGCCTGTCGTGTTGTACAGATGAAGCAAAGACATTTCTCTAAGCCCAGCACCAGGCAAATAAGCCTTTGAGGTCCAGATGCAAAGAAGTAAGCAGTAATGAAGTCAGAGAGCAGTTACTGAATCCAAAGGGATATTTCTCCCTCTGGCTGAACTTAGTAGCTGTGTGCAAGCTGAAGGAAAGGTTTCTTTCTTGTTTGCAGTTGCCCTCAGTATTCAATTACCGGTCTGCAAGTCTGCAAAACAGTTGCAATCAAGTCTTTCAACCGTCTCATAGAAGGGCGACTATGTTCACAGCTGAAACTGAATAAGCTCTGTTTGGCTAAATTCTGCCCTGATTGACATCTAGGGTGTTAGTAAGGTTTCTTACAGTGCGTGTTCGACGAAAGGATTCAATGCATCTCCTGTAGGCTACATTTATAGTAGTAAGTTGCACAGTACCAAGGAGGAATTCTGTTTACTGAAACTAGCTCTACTTTTGGGGTGGGAGGGTTTGTTAGTATGGATGGAGGCTCTCCTGTGCTGGTTGGCCTGGATGCCAGAGAAAGATCCAAGGAACATTTGATTCACTAGTGCCAACACAGCAATAGACTCCAATGGAAAAATAAAGAAATCTATCTTGCTACACATTGAGGACAAACCAGTTCTCATTCTGGGCAGAAACTAAACCACTGCCAGCAAGCTGGTGATAGAATCATCCTGATATAAAAAACAGGATCTGTTTGCATGTATCCTATGATCCTTCACAATTCGGCAACTATTCCCACAGTACATTTATCAGCGGAATATGGAGGCTATGGCCTTATCACAAGTCGCAAGTATGTGCCCAACCTGCCTGCAGTCCTTGGGAGGACGACAGTTGTGTGACACCTCACAAAAGCCAGCAGGGTACAGCATTTGGGGTTTCTGGGTGTCCTCAGTGATACAGACGTGTGGAGGAATGGATTCGTGCTCCAGCTTTGCTCTTCACATGCCCCAACAACAAAAGGTTGTCGTTTTAGGGTTGAGTTGGACTTGTGTGACTTAGATGAGAACTGCCCGGTGTGTTGTGAATTTGTTGAAGTGTGCTTAGAGGCATGTTGGCATGTTGAGCTGTTAAATGAAAAATGTGTTTTACTGCCGTGCTGTAGGGGAGCCTTAGAGAAGAGCAGTCAATCTCAATTAATGTGAAAAGAATTTGGCCGTGTGTATATTGAAAAAGATTTGCTTTCTGCCATCAAAGTGCTCCCCAGCTGCATGCTGTTAATAAATAATCGTCTGGTTTCACTTACTGCCTTAAAGTTCAAAATATTCACATTTATGGGTAGTCAAACAAAGTAGAGAGCAGGAAGATTGGAAGATCTGAGTTACCATTCCTGGATATTGCAAGTCATTTTATATAACCCGATTATACAGAAGATAATTAGTATGGTCATACACAAAAGGTTAAAGTTCTCTAACTGCTGCCTGTACTGGAGGGGCCTCTGTTTAAAATTTTCTTCAAAGGTCCTGGTTTTGGAAGTTGACAGATCTTTATCGAATGCTGCATGATGTTGCTTTTCCTAAAATTATCTCTTGATACAATATAATGATCTGTTTCTTAGTCTTTTTATTTAGAAGCCCATCATACTCATGCAAAAACCCTATTATATTTCACTTCAATGTATTATTTAGTTGAAACCTACGTATCATAGCACACCTAATCTGTGTTTCCTTTAACCAGGATAAAATCTAATCAGGAAAAGGGAAGTAATGCAATTAGCATTGTTCCACTTCATTACATTTTACACATACGAACATACATTGTATTTATTTTCTAGAACCTATTTGTTGTGAAAATTGTTTTCATCACAGTTAGGATATCCAAAGATGCCTAAAGGACTTGGATACTCAAATCCCGTTTGCTTTTATCCATGTGCTTCTGCTTACTGCAGAAGTTTTCCAGTGGAGAAAAGTCTGGGAAGTGTTTAACAGAGGGCTCACCTCAGAAATGTTATGCTCATTCTTGTCTGCTCTTAGATTCCAGGAGTTCAGGACGTGGAATGAATTTGCACTTGGTTGATGTTTCCAAGGTTTTATTCTGGAAGTCTTGAGCAATTCCTTCCTTCTTCGTATGCTGGGACTTTCTTTCTGGGGAGCTGGCTTCCTAGACAGCTATTTAAGATCAGTCATAAGAGTCACCCTGAATCCATATTTGCACCTCGGTGTCTAAGATGGAAATTAAAAGTCAAAGCCCAATTTTATTAGCTGAAATCAGAACTCTGAACAGTTTTCATTTCAGCTAAAAGTTCATTTAAATCAGGTCCAGCCTCGGGCATTTGAGTTATAAACACTTCTTCATTTGTAACCTAACTGATCTTTTGAGCAGATGAAAAAGTCTTATGAAAGACAGGCCTCAGGTTAGCTAAATGGTCAAGCAAAATGCCTGCCTTTAAGATAGCCTTCCTTGTATAGTCAAAGCTGAGGCTTTCATGCCAACATGCCAAAAGAGTATCTGCTATCTTCTGCACAGCTATAGACTGGTTAGCATGCTTGTCTTGCTAACTAAGTAAGCTGGGCTAGGATCCTTCCAGTAAAAGCTGAAAGGATAGTAAGAGAATGAATAACAGTAAACAGCAGCAGTTCCCCCCCATCCTGCCCACAACCCTCCTTCCCTCCCCCGCAAATCCCTCTGGTCTTTTAAAAACATGTGATGTAATTTCTGATGAAATATTGTGTTTGGCTATAGGCTGTAGGTGTAGGTTTTTCCACAGAGTCATCTGCCTCACATGGCCTAATTTGAACAATACATTTGAACACAGCTAGATGTAGGAACCTGGAGAGAAGGCCCTGCAAATGGGCAGCTGAGGACATGGTGACAGCAAAACATCTGGTAATGGTATGAGGCTTAGGTTATTAAAAATAAAGTGTATGTCTTATGATCACTTATCTCTGTACATGGACACAGCAGGTTGTCCCTCACCAGCAGTGACACACTGAAGAGTAAGGATCTTCTTGGAAGTTGGACTGAAGCTCAGACAGAACTACATTGCATCCCCTGGATATGCCCTAACAATGACATTCATTACAGGCAGCAAACTGCTTAAGCTAATAGGGGTGTACTCTTCGGTGTACTTCGGTAATGGTTTGTAATCCTGAGCCAAGCACCTCGTGGAAATGAGACAGTTCATAGAATCATAGAACAGCCCAGCTTGGAAGGGACCTCGAAAGATCAGCTGGTCCCACCTTTTGTGTGAAAGGAAGCCTAGATAAGATTATCTAGCACCCTGTCCAGCTGCATCTTGAAAATCTTCAGTGATGGGGACTCCAACAAGTCCCTGGGGCAGTTGTTCCAGTTGACTCATCTGTTTGGAGATGGAGACTTCACTCAGATTAAGAGGGACACTTCATGTTGCTACCATCTTTAAGATGGTACTCCAGTGGTCAGGGCACTTGGCTAGGACATCAGACCTTTAGGCCAAATACTTTCCATGAAAGTATAGTAACCTTGGAATAGGAGACCTTTCTGGTCACGGCATTGTACATCTCAGTTGTAGAAGTATTGCCACTCATTTTTAAGGATTGCATCAGACCCCAGCAGGGAGAGTTTAAGCATGATCTCGTAATGTTGATAAGCACGCTCAATAGAGAAGAACCATTGTCCTCTAGGTCCAGCTTTGATGTGAAGCATCTTTGCTTGTGAGTCCCAAGCCACACGGGGCACTCGGGTGCAGACTCTGCTGAGCTCTGCCGAGGCACAGCCCTGGCTGGAGCTTCTCATACCTCTGCAGACCTAGCTGGGGAATAGGGGGCTGTGGATTACCTGCATGGACCAAGGCACCACTTTCTTGCTTAATTTAGATTTTAGACTCCAATGTCCCATTTTTGATCAGGCCCACAGAATGTATTAATCCACTGTAAAGAGATAGCACGCCTAGTTTTAAAAACATAGATGTTCAAATAGATATATTCTTTGAGAGAAATGAAAGATTTCCTTGGGAATATATGCTTGTATAGCATATATTTTAAGTGTACATGTAAAATACACATTCACTGGACTTGGTCTGCAATTGTTTATATCATTCTAGTAGCAAAGTGTTATTGCTTGGTGGGATTACTCTGCCGGATAACCAAAGATGTGTTTTCAAAGCATTAACAAGGAATTTATCTATTATTCTGGAAGAAAAGGTTTCACAGTTCAAGGCAGTAAAATTCCTGTCTTGCAGAAAAGAACATAATTCTGCCTCTGTCAAGAAGCAAGACCAAAAGTCATAACTGATTTCAACAATAAGCTTCCAGATTTTGCAAAAGAGACTTTGTTTTACTAAATATTTATCTCAGAAATATGCAGCTAAAGAACAATTTAAAGAAAGCAGTTCTTGCAGCATTGCTTCTCTGCACCAAACAGGAAAGCTTATCTCTTTTCCATTTTTTTTCCAAATGTTCCTACCACAAACATTTAGTGTGTGAAATGAGCTCTGATGTTATTTGTGTTCATTCTGACTAATTTCAATAGCTTTAGGGTTGCTCTTTCTAAAAAAATATTAGAAATGTATAGGACTGTAAGCGAAATATGGGGTCATTTCTTTGTGGTTTAGTGTATGAAATAAGCTGGTGGTCTCAGCTCAGTTTCCTGTTAAGAAAAAGTGTAGTCATTGAAAGCAATTAAAAAACTGGCATCTTTCACGAAGACCATATTCAGTTTTGGAAATTAACAAATGAAAGCCAAAATTATAGAATCATAGAATCATTAAGGTTGGAAAAGACCTCTAAGATCATCAAATCCAACATCAACCCAACACCACCATGCCCCCTAAACCAGGCCCTGGAGTGCCACATCTATACCTTTTTTGAACGCCTCCAGGGATGACGACTCCACCACCTCTCTGGGCAGCCTGTTCCAATGCCTAACCACTCTTTCGGTAAAGAAATTTTTCCTGATATCCAATCTAAACCTCCCCTGATGCAACTTGAGGCCATTTCCTCTCGTCCTATCGCTAGTTTCTTGGGAGAAGAGTCCAACACCCGCTTCACTACAACCTCCTTTCAGGTAGTTGTAGAGAGCGATAAGGTCTCCCCTCAGCCTCCTCTTCTCCAAACTAAACAGCCCCAGTTCTCTCAGCCGCTCCTCATAAGACTTGTTTTCTAGACCTTTCACCAGCTTCGTTGCCCTTCTCTGGACATGCTCCAGCACCTCAATGTCCTTCTTGTA